>APFE030978963.1:0-28638 GCA_000404065.3 Pinus taeda
TTAAGGTTTAGGGTTCCAGTTTGAGGATTTCAGGTTAAGGCTTTATAAAACTTTTGTAAAAGCTTTTAATAAACACTTCAAAAAAAGTTACAAAATGCTTTTTAAAATTTTATAAAATTCTTAGAGTGTAGGGTTTAGGGTTTATAACACTTGAGTAAATTCATTTAATAAACACTTAAAGAAAAGTTACAAAACGCTTGTTAAAATGTTAAGAAATGATTAGGGTTTAGTGTTTTGGGTTTAAAATGTTATAAAATGCTTAGGATTTAGGGTTTAGATTTCATAACAATCTAGAAACTATTTTTGATAAACACTTCAAAAAGTGTTAAAAAGCACTTGTTATAATGTTATAAAATTCTAGGGTTTATGGTTTAGGGTATAAAATGTTACAAAAAGATTAGGGTTTGGGGTTTAGGGTTTATAGCACTTTAGTAAATCATTTTAATAAACACCTAAAAAAGTGTTATTGGAAACTTGTTAAAATGATATAAAATGCTTAGGGTTTAAGGTAGGTTTAAAAGGTTATAAAATGCTTAGGGTTTATAAAAATTTAGTAAATACTTGTAATAAACACTTAAAAAAAGTTAGAAAATTCTTGTTAGAATGCTATAAATTGACTAGCAATTAGGGTTTATAACACTTTACTAAATGCTTTTAATAAACACTCAAAAAAAAGTTAGAGAAGGCTTGTCAATATGTTACAAAATTAATAGGGTTTAGCGTTTAGAATGCTATAAAATTATTACGGTTTAGGGTTTAAAATGTTATAAAATCCATAGGGTTTCAGGTTTATGGTTTACGTTTTATAACACTATAATAAATTCTTTTAATAAACACTTAAAAAAATTCAAAACGGTTGTTAAAACGTTTTAAAATGCTTAGGGTTTAAAATATTATAAAATGCTTAGGGTGTAGGGTTTAGGAGTTAGAGTTTAGGTTCTAGGGATTAGAGTTTATAAGACTAGTAAATGGTTTTAAGAAACACCTAAAAGAAAATCAACAAAAAGCTTGTTAAAATGTCATAAAATGGTTAGGGTATAATGCTTAGGGTTTAGGGTTTAAAAATTTATAAAATTCTTACAATTTAGGATTTAAAATGTTACAAAATTCTTAGTGGTTAGGGTTTAGGATTGACAACATTTTAGTGAATGCTTCTTAAAATATTATAAAATGCTTAGGGTTTAGGATTTATTCTTTATGGTTTATAACACTTTAGTAAATTCTTTTAATAAACACTTAAAAAAAAGCTACAAAAGGATTAATAAAATGTTATAAAGTGCTTGGGGTTTAGTGTTTGGTGTTAAAATGTGATAAAATGCTTAGGGTTTAGTGTTTATGGTTTAGGTTTTAGGATTTAGGGTTTATAAAACTTTAGTAAATTATTTTAATAAACACTTAAAAAGATTACAAAAGGCTTAAAAAGTTATAAAATTATTAGGGTTTAGAGTTTATGGTTTTAAATGTTATAAAATGCTTAGGGTGTATGGTTTAGGGTTTAGAGTTTGGGGTTTAGGGTTTATTGTTTATAACTCTTCAGTAAATGATTTTAATAAACACATAAAAAAAAATTAAAAAGTTATAATTTAATGTATAGGGCTTAGGGTTTAAAATGTTATAAAATACTCAGGGTTTAGGGTTTGACATGTTATAAAATGCTCAGTGGTTAGGATTTAGTGTTTAGGGTTTAAGATTTAGGGTTTATAGTTTATTCTTTAGGGTTTAGAACACTTTAGTAAATGCTTTTAATACACACTTATAAAAATTTACAAAAAGCTTGTTAAAATGTTATACAATTCCTAGGGTTTAGGGGTTAAGGTTTATAACAATTTAGTTTAGCATTTAGGGTTTAGGGTCTAGGGTATAGGGCTTGGGGTTTAGGGTTTATGGTTTATGGTTTATGGTTTAGGGTTTACGGTTAAGGGTTTACAGTTTAAAAATGTTATAAAATGCTTAGGCTTTAGGGTTTAGGGTTTAGCGATTAGGGTTTAGTGTTTATAACACTTTAGTAAATGACTTTAATACACAGTTAAAGTAAAGTTACAAAACTCTTTTTTAAATGTTATAAAATGCTTGGGGTTGAGGGTTAAGGGTTTATAATACTTTCGTGAATTATTTTAATAAACACGTAAAAAAATGTATGAAACACTTCTTAACATGTTATAAAATGATTAAGGTTTAGGGTTTAGGGCTTAAAATGTTATAAAATGCTTACAGTTAAAGGTTTCAAGTTTATAAAACTTTAGTAAATGATTTTAATAAACAACTAAACCATATACCGTAAACCCTTAACCCTCAATGCGAGGAATTTTCTAACATTTAAACAAGCATTTTGTAAGTTTACTTTAAGTGTTTATTGTAATAATTTACTAAAGTGTTATAAACGTAAACACTAACATTAGGCATTTTATAACATTTTTAAACCCCAAACCCTAAACCATAAACCATAAACGCTAAACTAAAGTGTTACAAACCTTAACCCCTAAACCCTACGAATTTTATAACATTTTAACAAGCGTTTTGTAAATTTTTATAAATGTTTATTAAAATAATTTACTAAATTGTTCTAAAACCTAAATCATAAACCCTGAACCCTAAGCATTTTATAACATTTTTAACCCTAAATCCTGAACTCTAAACCCTAAATCCTAACAACTAAGCATTTTATAACATTTTAAACCCTAAACCCTAACATTTTAATTGTAACATTTTTTTAAGTGTTTATTAAAATTATTTACTAAAGTGTTATAAACCCTAAACGCTACACCCTAAAATTCTTATAACATTTTAAACCCTAAACCCTAATAATTTTAGAACATTTTAACAAGCCTTTTGTATTTTTTTTAAATTGTTTATTAAAACCACATACTGAATTCCTATAAACCCTAAACCTAAACCCTAAACCCTAAACCCTGAACCCAAATCATTTGATCACATTTTAGACCCAAACACTAAACCATAAGAATTTTATAACATTTTAATGAGTGTTTTATAGCTTTTTTTAAGCGTTTATTAAAAGTTTTTACTAAAGTGTTCTAAAACCCAAAGAATAAACCCTAAACCATGAGAATTTTATAACATTTTAAAACCTAAATCCTCAACCTTAAGCATTTTGTAACATTTTAACAAGCATTTTGTAACTCTTTTTTAAGTGTTTATTAAAAGAATTCACTAAAATAAAATTAAACCTAAACCCTTATCACTAATAATTTTATAAAATTTTAAACCCTAAGCATTTTATAACATTTTAAACATGAAACCTTAAACATTATACCCTAAGAATTTTATAACATTTTAAGAAGCATTTTGTAACTTTTGTTTTAAGTTATTGTGAAAGTCGTTTACTAAAGTTTTATAAACCCTAATCTCTAAAACATAAACTCTAATACCTAAACCCTACACCCTAAGCATTTTATAACATTTTAACAAGCATTTTTTTTTTAAGTGCTTATTAAAAGAATTTATTGAACTCTTATAAAACCTAAACCCTAAACCCTAAGCCCTGTGGATTTTGTAACAATCATTTTATAACATTCTAAACCATAAACCCTATGAATTTTATAACATTTCAACAAGTGTTCTCTAACTTTTTTTGGAGTGTTTATTAAAAGGATTTAGTAAAGTGTTATAAACCCTAAACCCTGAGCATTTTATAAAATTTTAACAAGTGTTTTGTAAGTTTTTTTTAAGTGCTTATTACAAGTATTTACTAAATTTTTTATAAACCCTAAACCTTAAACCCCAAGGGATAAGCATTTTATAATATTTTAAAAAGTGTTTGTAACATTTTTTCAAGTGCTTATTAAAAGCATTACTAAAGTGTTATAAGCCCTAAACCTTAAACCCTAAACCTTAAGCATCTATTAAAATTTCAAACACTAAACCCTAAACCCGAAACATTTTATAGCCTTTTAAACCTCAAACCCTACACGTTTTATAACATTTTAACAATTATTTTGTAACTTTTTTTTAATTGTCTATTAAACAAATTTACTAGACTTGTATAAACCATAAAACCTAAACCCTAAGAATTTTATAACTTTCTAAACCCTAAACCCTAACAATTTTATAACATTTTAACAAGTGTTTTGTAACTTCTTTTAGGTGTTTACTAAAATAATTTACTAAAGTGCTATAAACCCTAAACCCTAAGCATTTTGAAACATTTAAAACCCTAAACCCTACAAATTTTATAACATTCTAACAGGTGTTTCATAACACTTTTTTAATTTCTTATTAAAATTAGTTACTAGATCATTATAAAATATAAACCTTAAACCCTAAACCCTAAATCTTAAGCATCTTATAAAATTTTAGACCATAAACCCTAAATACTAAACACTAAGATTTTTTTAACATTTTAACAAAATTTTGTACCTTTTCCTTTCTTCAAGTGTTTATTAAAAGAATTTACTCAAGCGTTATAAACCCTAAACCCTAAACTCTAAACATTCTATAAAAATGTAAAAAGCATTTTGTAGCTTTTTTAAAGTGTTTATCAAAATCTATTACAAAATTTTTATAAAGCCTAATCCCAAAACCCTCAATCTAAACCCCTAAACCTTAAAAGAATTTAGTAAATTGTTATAAACCCTAAACTCGAAACCCTACGTGTTAAACTCTAAACCCTATGCCCTAAACACTAAACCCTAAACCCTAATCATTTTATAATGTTTTAACAAAGGTTTTGTAACTTTATTTTAATGTTTATTTAAACTAGTTATTAAAGTCTTATAAACCCTAAACGTTAAACCCTACACATTTTATAACATTTTAAACCCTAGACCATCAACCCTAAGCAACTTATAACATTTTCAAAAGCATTTTGTAACTTTTTTTAAGTGTTTATTAAAAGCAATTACTAAAGTGTTATAAACCATAAAACCTAAGCATTTTATAACTTTTTAAACTCTGAACCCTAAACTCTAAGGATTTATAACATTTTAACAAGTGTTTTCTAACATTTTAAAGTGGCTATTAAAATCATTTGCTAAAGTTTTAAAAACCCTAAACCCGAATCATTTTATAACATTTTAAACTTTAAACCCTAAGCCCTATTCACTAAGAATTTTATAACATCATAAAGAGAATTTGTCTAGCACTAAATCATTTACTAAAGTTTTCATAAACCCTAAACCCTAAGCACTTTATAACATTTGAAAACCTAAACCCTAAATCCTAAACCTTAACCATTTTCTAACATTTTAACTAGTGCTTTGTAACTTTTTTTTAATTACTTATTAAAAGAATTTACTAAAGTGTTACAAAACCTAAACCATAAACCCCCAACCATAAGCATTTTATAAACCCTATACAATTTATAAAATTTTATTCCCTAAACCCTAAAGCCAAAACATTTAATAACATTTTAATTAGAGTTTGTAGCATTTGTTTAAGTGTTTATTAAACTAATTTACTAAAGTGTTATAAACCATAAACCCAAAACCCTAAATATTAAACCTTATGAATTTTATAACATTTAAACAAGCGTTTTGTAATTGTTTTAAGACTCTATTAAAAAGATTTACTAAAGCGTTGCAAACCTTAAACCATAAACCCTAAACACTAATCATTTTATAACATTTTAAAAATTGTTTTGAAACATTTTTTTTAAGTTTTTATTAGAGGAATTTACTAAAGTCTTATAAACCCTAAATCCTAAACCCTAACATTTTTATAAAATTTAAAACCGTATTTCCTAAAACCAAAACCCTAAAACCTAAACCTTAAACCCTACCCTAAACATTTTATAATATTTTAAAAAGTGTTTAGAATTTTTTTTTTAATTGTTTATTGAAATCATTTGCTAATGTGTTATAAAATTGAAACCTTGAACTTTAACCATTTTATAACATTTTAAACCCTAAACCCTAAACCTTAAGCATTTTATAACATTTTTAGAAGTATTTTGTACCTTTTTTCCCTGTTTATTAAAATAATTTATTAAAGTGTTATAAACCCAAAACACAAAACTAAGGATTTCCTAAAATATTAAATCATATACTCTAAACCCTTAAGTGTCAACCCCAAGCATTTTATAGCATTTAAACAAGCATTTTGTAGCTTTACTTTAAGTGTGTATTAAAATCATTTACTAAAGTGTTATATACACTAAATCCTAAACCCAAAATGCTAACCCTAAACATTTTATAACATTATTAAGCCCTAAAACCTAAACCCTAAAGCCGAAGCCCTAAAACATAGATCCTAAACCCTAAACACTAAACTAAAGGGTTATAAACCTTAACCCCTAAACCCTAGGAATTTTATAACATTTTAAAAAGCTTTTTTGCAAATTTTTATAAGCATTTATTAAAATCATTTACTAAATTGTTCTAAACCCTAAAACATAAACCCTAAACCCTATGAATTTTATAACATTTTAAATCCTAAATCCTAAACCATAAACCCTATAGTTATTTGTGATATATATTTAAAATGGTATTATTGTGTCATATTTATTTATATTTTGAAAATGTATATTGTATATTGTTTGATAACACTGTTAAAAAATCATAGATATAAAATTAAAAATATCAAAAGAACTCACTTATATACTACAAAAACTAACAATCATTCCAAAAAACTAATATTATTAAAATTTACAAACCTAAAATAAAAGAAAGATTCAAACCTTGGTATTTTGGAAATGTATCTGATTTGATAATATTTACAAAAAAACATATTTTTTTTTTCTAATATAAATCTACAAGGGTTAAAATTATAATATTCAATTTACTTGAAGTCTAATTTTTTCATATGGTATTGTGTAAAGTCATGGTACAAATACAATAAAATATAAAAATACAAATATTTAAAATTCTATCATAAAATATCGATTTGACTAGCTAACTTCTAAAACATAGATTTCTTCGAATTTTCTGATGAGAGTTTTGTGATATTATCTTAAATATATTGAAAAAAATTTGTTATGGAAAAAAAAATTATGATCACATTCATTTATTATAGTAATTTGTATTCTTGATTTATAGAAATTTAAAAAAATTGCTAAAATTTATAACTTTCAAATATACATTCAATAATAATTCTTACAAAATATTTGATACTCATTCATCATATGTTGATTAAAAATATTCATAAACATAATAATTTTAAATTATTTTGTTTAAACCAATCAAATTCCAACAATTCTATATTAAAAAATATCAATTAGCTCATACATTAAAAATAAATTTAAAAGCACTTATCAGATTAATAATATTTGCAATAAGATTAATTTTTATTAAACTAAACATCAATTTTAGAATAAAAAAGTTTATATACAATAAATTTAAGCTCGTACAACTTAGTTATTCAATTTATTTGATGTGTAATTTTTGTAGATGATATTGTATAAAGTCATTATAAAAACACATAGTAATAATTGAAAAAAAATATCTAAAACTTTATTGTAAAACATGAAGTGGAAAAAATATTATCTAAAACATATATTTCTTTCAGTTTGTGGCAAGAGATTTATAATATAGCTTTTAAATATTATAAAACATTTTACTTATTCAACTTATTTTATGTGTAATTTTTGAGATATTGTATAAAATCTTTATAAAACTCATAATTAATTGCGAAACATATTTAAAATGGTGGCATAAAATATCAGGTTGACTAATTAATTTCTTTGTCATATATTTCTTTTTATTTATGATGAGAGTTTTGTAATATATTCTTTAAATATATTGAATAATTGTTCTTGCAAATTTTTTTATGATATAGTATGTTGTGATGTTATAATTATTTTTATTGTTGAAATATATATTTCTTTAATGTAAGTATGACAAATTGTGATACTAAAATATACATTCCACAAGAGTGCTTAAAAAGAAAATCATAGTTTATAGAGATATATATATTCAATAGTGATGTCTACAAAAAAATCATAGGTATTTATAATGTTATAATAGATTAAAAATATTCATTAAAAATAAGTTATATTATTGTTTTAACCAAATTATAATATCCAATAATTAAATATTATAAAAATACATTAACAACAAATTTAAAATCACTTATTAAATTAATAATATTTGCAAAAACAAATAAAACATCATTAAATTAGACAATAATTTTAATATAAACAAGATAATATAGGATATTAAACTCATTTAAATTGTGAAGTTATGTATGTGTAAAATCACTATATACACACAAACAAACAAACAAATTTCTTACAACAAACACATTGCATAACATAAAAAATAAAATAAAAAATACAAACATTTAAATTCTACTTGTAACTAATTATAAATTAATTTTTAAATGGTATGTTTATTTCTTTTGTATTTTATTATAAGAGCTTTGTGATATATTTTGTAAATGTGTATGAAATTATTGTGCTTAAAAAGAATCATAGCCATAATCATTTGTGATGTTATAATTATTTGTATAGTTGAAATATTAATTAAAAAGAACTATAAAAATGTGATTTTTTAATTGTATATTAAAGGGTGATCCTTACAAAGAAATCTATGGTTATAATTATTTGTGATAATGTCATCCTATTTATAGTTTTAAAATATAATGATTAAAAATGTTCATGAAAATTTAATTTTACTTGAAAAAAATTAAGAAATAGTAAACTTCAACAATTCCATACCATAAAGCTTTATTAACATTAGTTATAAACATTGATTGTTCAAATACATATTAACTTAACAACTAATATCAATTTATTTAAAAAAAAATGTTGTTATTTTAAAATTATTTTTACATTCCATGACATAATATATAAATTCGTTAACAAAAATAAAATAAAATAAACAATATGTGAATTAGTTCAAAAAAATAAAATAAGAAAACATAACCAGTAAAAAAAATATTTCTCAAAAATAACCATAATCATAAGCATTTTTCAGAAATAACAATGGCCATAGGTATCTTTGAGAACTTGAAAAAAATGTTATCAAAATCCCTTCTTTAAAAATAAATATTAAGTAATATGGAGTTTACAAATAATAAATATAACAAAAAAAATACAATGTTGTGTCTACATTTTCCATTCGGCCTCTAAACATATTTAAAACCATAGAGTTATATATTAACATACAATGATCAATAAAGATAAAAAAAACATTATTTTTATAAAAAATGATAGTAGAATTGAAATGAAGAGAAAAATTTATCTAAGACAATCCGTCAAAACAGAGTTAACAAAGGAATTCAAAAAAATCTGGAAATACACTACCTTTGGAATACACTACCTTTATCAAAAAACTTAAAATCTCGATATTATATATTATAACCCTACAATGATAAAGATAAATAAGATTATTTTAAAAAAAAAAAATTATAATAGAATTGAAATTATGAAGAAAAATTTCCCTGAGACACTCGTCAAAATAAAGTAAAAAAGAATTCAGAAAAATCTTAAATACACTACCCATATCAAAAACCTAAAAGCTGGATATTATAAATGACTGTAAAAAGAAGAACAAAAAAATCAAATGAACCCTAACCTTTCTCCCAGATTCCAATCCCTTCCTACTTCATTTCTTACAACCTACCAAACAAAGGCCAACAGAGAACATCTGCCACGAAGCCTCCACGATTCTCAGTAAACATTGAACACCATTAAATTTTTTGCACATTGAGACTAAAAATAAAAATACATATATATGTAATTGTTGAACATTTCTAAAATTATGCCAAAAGTATTTAGGATTGTGTAAAAGTATTCTGATGATTGATAGAAAAAATTATTTGAGCCAAGGATTTTAAAATTAAAGTGAAATCTATTTATTAAATGCCTCAAATATCAATGGATTTTACCAGCTTATTGGATTCAAGTCTAGATCCCTCAACATCACCATTAGTCTTCCCACTTATGCAACATTCCATCTATCCATTCAACGTTACTCTCCCACTAGTCCCTGCCTTACATGCATTGAGGGTTACTCTACTTTTAGGACTCTGAAGCTATTCCCTGCCATGCATGTGTGATAGTTGCCTAGACTCTGAGGATAGGTTGATTGAAGGAGCCTAATTGGCTATCTCCATGCCACCAAAGCCACGTTTCTCTTGGACCTTAAAGAAACAAAAAAATATAGTCATATTAATAGAATGTTTTCCTTACAAAATTCAAGATGGTCATATAAATTTTTATACCAAAACAAATTGGGCTTATCCCAAGAAGGTGGTATATTTAACAACAGGATTCCGTCTTCCCAAGCCCTAGAATGTATACATGTGAAATAATTAGTATGTAATATTTACCTTTTTTGTTTACTTTTTTGCTCTGGGTAAACAGTAAATCATTCTAAAATACACATTAACTATAATATAATTAACTATAATTTAAATTTTTATCCATAAATCTAAGTATCAAACAAATATAACAGGAAATACCTCGTGGATAACCATGCCGAATTCTTAATTCTTACTGCAAAATGCTTATAAATCCATTCCTCCGTTCCATTATTACTTCATATTTATCTTCACTTTCTATCCCACCCTCTCAAAACCAGACACTACTAAAATAAATCAAAATACAAAACAAATGAAGAAGAGAAAACAAGCAAACACTTGGTAAGAATGGCCATACTTGACGCAAGAAAAGAGAAAACTAAACAAAAACATAGTCGGATCTAAAAACCCAAAAATCTCCTCGACCGACCCTGCTGACCGCTCATTTTCATGCCTATTAATCCAATCATACATACAACTACTCCTATTCCACTTATGTCCGGCCTCTCTGCCACAAATATCAAATATACACCGGACCCAGCTCGTGTCAAAGATCAAAGATACAGGTGCTCATCTAAGTAGCTGCATATCACAAAATTGATTTCTTAAAATTTTCAAATCCGCTTGAAACCGTCAGGCTTTTAGATTTTCAATTTTATTGTGGTTAAAAGCTTGTTCGTAATTTTTAATTTTAGAAATATTCACCTGCTAACGATCTCCTTCTTAGTATATTTTTTATTTTTAGAAAAGATCACCTGTCGTGTTCTCCATTCTATGGTCGCTTTTTTTCTAGCTTTTTTTTGTAGTGGCCACGATCTCCTTCTTAGTATATTTTTTATTTTTAGAAAGGATCACCTGTAGTGTTCTCCATTCTATGGTCGCTTTTTTTCTAGTTTTTTTGTAGTGGCCACGTCGGCATGTGTATAACTGCATATTAGCCTATAATGATCACGTTATAAGTTGTTAGTTACAGCTTAAATGAGATGGATATCATGACTAACACATGAAGTAATCGATTCCAGCAGTCGGAAAAATGAAACTAGGTTTGAATTAAATCGATTCCAGTGGTCCTCACTCCTGCCCGTTGGGGTGTAAATTGCATCATAAGCCATATAAAATGGCAATTCTTAAAGACCATGCACTAACCCAATCATTGGAAGCTTAGTGCATGGCACCTTTACATATGAAAGATATTATCCGGAGCACCGGTGGTTCACTGTCAATAATACAGGTAGTGTGTTTCACTTCAAAGTAATTAATGTCGTCAGTGTGCTTCGATGTCGTAAATACGTGGTGGATTTGAAATATGCATTTATGCGATATTCATTTGAATTTTCAAAACACCGGCCCAAACTCTAGCTATTTGAATTTCAAATTTGAGAATGGTTGAATCAGATTCATCCAGGGAGTTTGAGGTTTGTTACTATGCTGCCATCGGATAAATTTCAACTAAAAGTGAGGTTCTTTTAAAACTTCTTCCCCAAAGTGGTTTATTTGAAATCTCTTTTGAATAAAATTTTATCTCTACCTCTTCACTCCTAGGTGTTTTGGCACATTGGGTATTTGAATCATTTCTTTGGTTTTTTGTTTCTCCTAATTTTTCATCTTCCTTCTTAGGTAGAGGAGTACTAATGGATATATCTTGTTTTTATATATTGATTTTATTATATGAATGTTTTCTTCTATCCATGAATCTATATTTGTCAACTTTTTTATGTTTGGTCATTGCATGTGGATATGGGGTTTATTGGTACTTTTATATTTTATATAAGATTATGTGGTGGGGATCATAAGCACAAATTTTCCTCTGGGGAAGTTTGTAGAGGCTAACATTTGGCCCACCACATTAAATGCATTTTTGGTGATTAAAATAAACATGCCTTAGCCCATCAACTATTTGAGCTTGAAATTTACCTCTTATTTTCTTGGAACAAAATGCAACAATTTGGAGAATATATACTCCAATATGAAAAAATTTCTTGTCAAGAAAATTGGAAATTTGTAGGGAGGCATTTCTAATATTCTGATTTCTCTATAATATTTTTAGGACTTAGCTACAAGATATATATAATTTCTGGAAAACTCTTTGGGAGGAGCTCATCAAGTATGAAAAAAACGTTATAGACTTGAAGTGAGTAAGGTATTAAAAAAATCCTTCATTGTTCATCCTCTTCCTGGTTATAGTGATTCACTAAACCACTAAACCTTCATGTCTTCAAAAATCTAGACTTACAATTTCCAATTAGAAAATTTGGTAAATTGGGAGAATAATGGGAGATATACCAAAAAGGATGGATATTGGAAATATCTTGTTTCTCTAAAATTAGGAAATTGAAAATTAATAGTATGTGCGATATATATAGCTAGCTCATAATTCACTTTGTTCTTTCTTATAGGAAGAAGGGTACTGAAAATTCCCTAAACACTTTGATTCATAGCATTTCCATCATTAGCATGGCCTTCTTTTCAGCATTTGGTAACTCTGTATATAATTGAATTGCATTATATTTAGTGAGAGTGTGAAATTCTTTGATAGGTAGTAGGCATAACATGTTACAAATACAAAGTTGAAATTTGGAGGACAATGTGACCTTCTCTACATATGGTGTCTAGATTGTCAGATATATTTAACATCCCACACCACGAAATAAATTTAGGTGGAATATGGACCACGATGTGACCTTATCTAGATATGATGTGTTTAATGGTGGATACATTTGACATCGGACACCAAGAAATAAATTTAGGGAAATCATATGTTTGGGAATGGTAAGAAACTCCAAACCAGTTTGTTACACACGAGGAAAGAATCAATTTCTAGATGTTCCTTCTTTGATTTGAAATAAGTCAAATTTGCAATAGTTTATGAGAGATATTTGTCTAAGCCTCAAATATTTCAAAAATTACAAGCTCATGGGGTAGAGGGTTTGACCTCATATACTTAGTCATTGTTTTAAAAGGATAGAGAATGGTGAAAGAGACTACATGGATTTTTAGTTGAAATATTTGTTGACCTAGAGATCATTGTACAATGTTGGGAATGTGTTAGATGAGATCATAGTGTTGTCATTGGAACCATTGTGTTCTTTGTTGATGGTAAAATAATATTATTCCCCTTTTTTCCCCTTATGAAATCAACATTCCTTTTCTTGAACTCAAATTTAGAAAATTCTAGTAATTTCACTCAAGCTAAGCTAGAGTTCCATGTCATCCATCCACCTCACCTCAACTACATGTCAATATGTTAATTGTGTTCACGCATATGTTGTTGTGCTTACCTATCTCCAGAACTCTTGTTTTGTTATATTCTTGCATAGTGGCAAGAAACTTCTTTTATTAAACTAATAGTATCACTTGTCTTGAACTCTAGTGAAAGAAAGCCCTCAATGAATCTAAATAGTTGATTTATGATGAGTAGTTTGGTGCTAATCTAGACTTTCTCTCCATCTCCTAACCTCATTAAAGTGCCAATCCATTATAATATAATTTCATAACCATGAATTTTACTATTATAACTATATTACATACTTTTTATATTTATCTATGTGTATACATATAGATATATATTCTTTTTTCTTTTTCTTCTCACTTGTCGACATATTCATCAAACTAAAAATTACTCTCATAGAATAGGCCACCTAAATATGAATCATTCCATTTCTATTTGGGGATAATATAATCAAGTTTCCTTTTCATCTATTCCTAATTTTTTTTCTTTTTCATCTATTCCTATTTTTTTTTTGCATTTTAACATGACATGGAAAAGGTTTTAGGACCATATAAAAAAATGAGAAAATAAGGAACTAATAAAGCTTATATTGTATATATAAATACAATTATAGTTTATCTAATTTCAAGTGTATATTTCATTTTTTCCCTTGCAAAAATAAAGCCCATATAGTATATATAAATATGTTATATTATAAAACTTATTCTAAACACTTCAAAGGATTGAGCACATAAAGAGTGAAACAAAATGTAAAGCAATGATTAACATAAAATGAAGGATATACACATTTGGATATCGAATGTAGTCTGGGAAAATTTTAAAATGTGCTCACATGATCAAATGTGAACATTCCAAAATTCAGCGCATCAGAATCCACTGGCACCTAATGCTTAAACATGAAATTTGGGCATGGGAAAATTTGCCTTCATACATACTGCATTTTTTCTCTTCCTATGTTCTGTTTGATGATGCACACCTCACCAAAGCTTCAACATTAAATAGACCTAGAAATATTAAAAGGGTGAAAGCATAAGGCCTCTATTCAACATTAATCCTTGCCACCTCTTCAACTTTGGGAGTTAATTTCAATTTATTTTTATGCAAAAATCTTGATATCATTACTAGGTTTTAATGTAGTTGGTTTTTTTTATTGCAAGACCAATTTGGGCACAAGCAAGATATGGTCCCCAGCTCAGAGGAAGCAAGTTGCATCGAAAAAATATGCTGGATAGCTAAGAGCGAAGCATAAATGACAACAAATCCTTTTTCTGTTGGCATAAGGAAATGAATTTAGTTGCAGAATTCTAAAAAACGGATTCTCAAGTTCATTGTCAAAGGGAATGAAATGTTTTTCCAAATGAAAAAAATCCATTTTTCTACTGGTGTAAGGAAATGAATTGAGTTGCAGAATTCTAAAATTGGATCCTCCAGTTCATTGTCAAAGGATTAATGACTACGTAAACTAGATTTGTTCTTAAACTATGAAAGTCATTTACTTTTCTCATTTAGACATTTAGATTATGAGATACTTTGGACGGATTTGATGTTGTATGTTCATGGACCAGGTATCATAACTCATTCCAAAGTCTCACTTGATCATTGAGGTCTTCCAAAGCTTGGAATGAGTGCGTAAACCCCAAACCATGTACCATTGGCACCGAGGTCAAATCTCTCGCATGGAAGGAGAGAAATTATAAGGCAACATACATTGATGAACGAATTAATGTTAGTTGATATTTTGAAGCAAAAAATGAAAGAAATGTAGAAAACCAAAACATAGATTTGAATTTCACTGTAACCGGCCACAAAACTACATACGTTTTAAAGTATTTGTCTAAAGCAACCAAACATTGTAGATAAAAAAGAGATATCGAAACCCTAGATATCTAGATAATTTGTAGGATGTGGGAATCAAACCCCATGCTGTTGTAGCTTGGTAACTGTTGTATCTTGGTAATGGAGTCCCACTTCAAAACTCAACAAGATAAAAATTGTCAAAAATTACATATTCTTCCACCAATATTACTAAACAAGAAACCCCATCATTACAAGATTTTCTCTTGAATAGTGTACTCCAGGAAACCAAGGATAGAGGTAGTGAGCCTGAGACCTCAAACTACCAATCTCAACCGCAAGCAAATCTAGAGATAGAGGCATGCAACAAATACCACTAAAGACGATAGGGACCATGACATATTCTTGAGATCATAAACATTAGGAAACCCAAAAAGAAAAGATGACCACCTCATCGAAAATTCCATTTACAAAGGAACTCCTAGGTCCTATAGGTACAACCATATTTATTACTAGACAAGGAAGATAATAAAGCCATCCCATTTTAACTCTTGCAGCAAGAAAATTTAGTAGTGCTCTTGTCCTCACCACTTCTCGCGATCCAAATGATACTCACCACCTTTCCACTCACCGAGGTGCCAAACTGTGTAAGTTAGCACACCATAGCAACCAAAGCACAAGCCCCTCTAGCTTACATTATCCTTTCACTCTAAAGGAACCACTTGAATTAGCATACATAGGCTTGGTTATCCTATGCCACTTGTCTATGGACCCTCTCCCCATCTATCCCCCATGTTGATCAAGGAAAAATTTAACCTTCATGTTATCTTAGTTTTATAATAATATATATATATATTTCATGTGTCAAATACCAACTAAATGAAAAAAGAACTAGATATCTCTTTCATTTTGAGTTACGAACCACTAAAATTTTTTAATCATAATTTACCTTTTCATTTACCAATATAGTATATAGATAATTGAAATTGGAATATTTATGTATACTACTACAACATAGACACAGACACACACATTCATGCCATATTTCAACTCCAAGATAAATAAGGAAAAAATTACACATCTCCTTCTTTTTAAGGTAGACACCATTAAAAGTTTTGAATCATTAGTTATTATTTTTTCAATTCTTTTATTTACTAAATACATAGTTGTCAATCTTCCCTTTTTTTAAGTATTTTAAATCCTAAGTCGTATCAAATACTAAAGGAATTATACATCTCCATGATGTCATTTTATTAGAAAGCACAAATTAATTAGATGAGAAATATCCTTGGCTTTATTTATTTATTTTTACAATAAATTTCTTCTTGCCATCAATATTTTCTAAATGTTTGGTATGAAATTTTATTACGTATTAAATAAATTTAGCATGTGCATGATATTATTGAGTGGAAAATAATTTTGAACACACTAAAAAATATTTTACATTCAATTTTTTTCTCTCTATAAATGTTAATTTGATATAAAATTCCCCACTAATTTCCCTGGCAATGGATGGTTTTCCTGAATGCATTTACCATCAGCATGCATTCACATAGACAGTGGCTCTCATCCACGTTTAGTATGCCCACTCAGTCAGCTAATCCATCAATTTTCATGATGCTTGATCCACTGCTCCATATCCTCTGTGTGATCTCCTTGTACTTAACACTAATGCCTCATTAACCTACTTGGCGATGGAAAACATTTTTTTTGTCTAAATATTTCTTGGCTCTTTTGTCACCCAACTTTCTCATGCTTCATCACTCACCTTTTCATACTCTTATTTCCTTCCTAAATAAAAGCTACCATTCCCTCAGTGATTCTAAATTCCTCATCCTCATTCTCCCACCTACTACTATGGTTTAGGAGAGTAGATGTGTAATTAATGGAGGTGATGGATGTGGTAGTGAGTGTCATCCCCATGATGTAGAATTTGACAAAATGTCTAATCTCTTCATCCCAAATATTCATGAAAGTATACCACACAATGTATCCTCCATGGAAGATGATGAATTAAGGTGCCTAGGTGATGGGCATTGGGCCTCAAAAGTTTACTAGCGAGACAGTTATGGAAGCAACAACAAGCCAAATAAGATTCCATAAGGAAGGATGTTAATTCTAATGAATTAGTAGTCTCCACTAATCTCTACGGGACCTTATCCACTCATTCAACATCTCCTTCTCTCCTATCACACTATCCTATTCCCGAACTAGCTCCCAAGATGGCATAGACTTCCTTTCAATCCCACGTACTTCCCCTAGTACTTTCCCCTTCAATCATGACTGACGATATGAAACTAAAATGTTGAGTGAGTGGAGGAGCTAATAGAGCACAAGCATAGCAATTGTTGCGTTCTTATGGTTGTCTTATCATTGAGGACGAGCCAGAAGATGCACCATAAATGTAAAATAAAATATGAAGATTCACCATGGTATTTTTGAAATATATTTTGATTGATAATATTTTGGAAAAGAAAAAAAAAATATTTTCTATATTAAATCTAGGGGTTTGGTTTTCTCGGGGGCTTCAAAAAACTAGTTTAAATAACACAAATTAAGATTTCATGTCAAAAGTTTCCACGGTATTCTGGCACCAGAAAGTCTAAAAAGTCACACTAAAAACAACTCCTATTTAAAAGGCGTCTAAAAAGTCACACTAAAAACAACTCCTATTTAAAATTCAAACATCAGTTATCAACCTACCTAATTAATTTCTAAAACATGTATTTTTTTCAATTTATGATGAGGATTTTGAACAATTAATCTTGCAAAAAAGAAGAAGTTACGACCATAGTTATATATATATATATAGAGAGAGAGAGAAAGAGAGAGAGAGAGAGAGAGAGAGAGAGAGAGAGAATTTTAAGTTAATTATGAAAGTTTGTCACTTCCATTTATATCATCAATAATAATGGTTAAAAAAAATGATTAGTTATTTATGATGTTACAATAAATTACAAATGTTCATTAAAAAGAAGATATAATATTCTTTTAACCAAATTATAATATCCAACAATTCAATATTATAAAAATACATTACAAATAAATTTAAAAGCACTTATTGAATTAGTAATATTTGCAAAAGCGAATAAATCATCATTAAATTGGACAATAATTTTAATATAAACAAAATAATATATGGACATTCAACTCATTTAAATTGTGATGTTATGTATGTGTAAAATTATACACCCACACCAACAAGAACACAAACAAACAAACACAAATAGAATTACAACAAACAAATTAAATAACATAAAAAATAAAATAAAAATAGAAACATTTAAAATTCTACTTATGACTAATTATAAGTTATTTTTAAAATTGCATATTTATTTATTTATGTTGGATCTTACTATAAAAAATTTGTGATATATTTTGTAAATGTATATGTAATTATTCGGGTTACAAAAAAAAATTATAATCATAATAATTTGTGATATTATAGTTATAATTATTTGCATTGTTGAAATATTAATTAAAAGCAACTATAAAAACATGTGATTTTTTAATTCTCTATTGAAAGGTGATGATTACAAAAAAAAATTCAAGATGGTAATTATTTGCGATAATGTCATAGTATTTATAATTTTAAATATAATGAATAAAAATATTCATGAAAAATTTATTTTATTCAAAAATAAAATTAACAAACAATAAACTTGAATGATTCTATATTATAAAATTTTATTAACATTAATTATAAAATTACAACCATTAAATATTAAAAAAATACATATTAACCTAACAACTAATATCAATTTATTTAAAAAAAATTATTGTTATTTTAAAATTATTTTTACATTCAACATCATTATATATAAGTTGGTTGAAAAACTAAAATAAAATAAAACGTAACTGGCAAAAAAATTAATTCTCACAAGAAACCATAATTGTAAGCGTTCATAACCATGGCCATGGGTATCTTTGAGGACTTGAGAAGGGATTTTTTAAACCCTTTCCCTAAAAATAAATACTAACTTTATTATTATTATTAATGTACTATTTAAGTGTTTAAATTAATAATATAATTTTAAAAAGAAAGTCAAAAGAAATCGCAGGCTGTATCTACTTCAGTTTCCATCTCTGTCCCTCTAAAAATAGAAAGGTATATTATAAATATTGGATATTATAAATGAAAAACATAAAATCAAATGAACCCTAACCTTTCTCCTCCTAAATGGCAGATTCCAATCCCTTCGGACCTCATTTCTTATGACTTACCCAACAAATGCGAACAAAGACTCCAATCAAACATGTAAACATATGTTAGGAACCCTCCATGATTCTAAGCAAACATTGAACGCCATTACATTCTTTGCATATTGAGACTAAAATTAAAAATACAACTGATGAGTGTTTCCAAAAGCATGGAAAATTTTTTTGAACTAAGTTTTAGGATTGTGTAAAATAATCTCTTGACTAATAGAAAAAAGTATTTGAACCAAGGATTTTAAGATTAAAGTGAGATCTATTTATTAAATGACTCAAATATAAATGAATTTTACCAACCCATTAAATTCAAGCCTGGATTTGTCAACACCACCATTGGCCTCCCCACTTCTGCAACATTGAATCCATCCATTCAACGTTACTCTCCAGATAGTCTCTGCGTCTGCAGCTATTACCTGCCATGCATGAGTGATACTTGCTTACAATAGATTTAACTCCTTCACAACCTCGAGGATAGGTAGATTGCAGGAGCCTAATTAGCTCTCTCAAGCCGTCAAAGTCAAAGTCACATGTCTCTCTCGGACCTTAAAGAAACAAAAATATAGACATATTAATACAATGTTTCGCTTACAAAATTGAACATGATCACATAACTTTGTATAGTAAAACAAATTGGGCTGATCCGACGAAGGTGGTTTATTCAACATCAGGTTTCTGTCCTCCCAAACCCAGGAAGGTATACATGTGAAGTAAGTTTTTGATAAGTATGTAATATTTACTTTTTTTTGTTTACTTTTTTTCTCTCAGTAAACCACTAAATCATTCTAAAATACACATTAAGTGTAATTCAATTATCTATTATTTATATTTCTATCTATAAATTTAAGTTTCTAACAAATACAACAGGAAATACCTCTTGTGCTGATTTCTTAATTCTGACTGTGAAATACAGATAACGCTATTCCTCCGTTCCATTTGCACTTCAAATTTATCTTCACTTCCTGCTCCCACCGTTTTAGAACAAGAGGTTAATAAAATAAATCAAAATATAAAACAAATGAAGAAGAAAAAACAAACACATACTGGACAACAATTATTAAAACAGGTAATCATGGCCATGCTTGACACAACAAAAGAGAAAACAAAAATAGATGCATACTGGGATCTGAAAACCCAAAAATCTCCTCACCCTACTCGCGCTCATCTTTCACACATCTCAAGTTTGTTCATCTAAGCATACATACAACCACTCCTATTCCACACATATCGAGCTGCTCTGCCACAAATATGAACAAATATGAAATATCCAATAAATGCAACCACTCCTATTTACATCTGCTCTGCTACAAATATCAAATATCCAATAAATTCCTATTCCACACATGTCCAGCTGCTTTGCCACAAATATCTGATATCCAACGGACTCAGCCCGTCAAAGGTCAAATATCCACCCCTCATCTAAGTAGCTGCATATCACAAAATTGATCTTTGAACCAAAATATATCTGCCTCCTCTTGCCATATTTAACAACGAAATTATATGGAGGTTTCTTAAATTTTTCAAATCCTCTTGAAACTGTTAGGCTTTTAGCTTCTCGATTTTATTGTGGTTGAACCTTTCTGAGTAATTTTCATTTTTAGAAAGAGTCACCTGCTAATGATCTCCTCTTTAGTATATTTTTTTATTTTTAGAAAGAGTCACCTGCTAATGATCTCCTCTTTAGTATATTTTTTTATTTTTAGAAAGTTTATTTTTAGAAAGGATCACCTACCTGTACTCTATTCTATGGTCGCTTTTTTCTGTTATCAATCCTTTTCTCAGCCTTTTTTGTCATGACCACGTCCGCATGTGTACAACTGTTAGCATATAATGATCGCATTGTGGGTTGTCAGTTGCTGCTTTAATGATGCCTGATAGCTTAAATGAGATGGATATGATGACTGACAGGCATTCGCCGGAATCCCATGCGTCTGAATTAAATGAATTGCAGAAGTCGTTCACCGAAATCCCATGGGTTTGAAGTAAATCGATTCCAGTAGTCGGAAAAACTAAACTAGGTTTGAAGTAAATTGATTCCAGTAGTCCTCACTCCTGCCCATTGGGGCGCAAATTGCATCATAAGCCATTGTAAAACACCAGCAGGCATATTGTGCCCCAACGTGTTGGTTTTTCCAATTTCACATCCAAGTTTATTAACTAAATGATGTTAAATTTAAATGACCATTTATTGGTTGTTTGCTTTATTTTTAGTTTATAATAATTTTCTATTTTGAAAATGTTGTTATCTAAAAAATTAATTAATCGCTTATTCTAAAGCTCTTGTTTTTTCTTCTACCAAATAATAATATGATAATTAATTTTTTTTTTTTTCTTTCTTTTGGTTTTTTTTGTTTTTTATAGGATTTTGCATTAAAATATTAGAAATTTATATTATAAATATTATTTTTGTCATCTACTTTCTCATCTAGGAAATCAAACTATGACAACTTAAATTAATCTTAACTCAAATTTCAAAACATGAAAATGCATAGATTTAATGCTACCCCACTCTAGGGCAAGAACCATAAGTAGTGAGGAAATGAACATACATGTTTTCCAAGAATGCACTTCATCAAATAAATATCGGCGATCTACCCAACGTTAGTAGGTCGATTTAGTCAATGCAAAGGAGCATCATTGGATGAATCTTGGAGGTGGTAGCTTTCAAATCCCAGTTTTTGTTCTTTCAAGGCACCCCCTTTGATATTTTGTAGGGGGTGTGGGGTTTAGTCCATGCAAAGGATCATCATTGGAAGAATCTTGGAGGTGGTGACTTTCAAATCCCAGGTTTTTTTCTTTCAAGGCACCCCCTTTGAGATTTTGTTTAGGGGTGTGGTTGACATGAAACAAGTCCATTTTTCAAGGCAACCCATCATCTCTTGATCATGTAGTAGCAAAATCAGTTATTATTCTTAGTCACTTTGTATAGAATAAAGGTGTTTCTACCTGAAGAGCTATTGTAGAAGAATCACTTGATCGATCCTAGCCATGGGTCCACATTGGTGGAGCTTCTTGTTTATTGGGACAAAGGACAGGAGGAAAATTCATCCTCTTTCTGTCATAATCTGATTTCTTCCATGTCAAAATATGGTTTGCACTAGGGACAAACAAATATTTGGAACATATTTCTTGCAAACATTTATTACTACATGTCATGGATAAAGAAAGTAAACAATTACAAGTTTATGGGGAATCTATGTTGATAATCAATTGTCCTAACAAGACTTAAGTGTGTAGAAAGTTTCTTCTTACTCCTCTTACTCATGACACTTCAAGGATTAAAGATCACTCCGCTTACATCTATTTTTCTGACACATATAGGGAACACAACTAGACTCCCAACCACCTATCAAAATAAGTTACAAATTTAGAAAAATACAGTTGCAGGTGTTAGGATAGTGTCATATTTATATTTTTAAAATCTATATTGGATTATAGTACTAGTTAAATAAATATATACAATGAATAATTGCAGTTACAAACAATTCATGGTTATAATTTATTTTTGTAAGTAAGCAAAATTTTCATTATATTTTCATAAACTTACATAACATACAAGCAGATTATAATTTTTTCTGGTAATTAAGCACAATTTTCATTATATTTCCACAAGCTTACATAGAATACAAGCAGAGGTGAACATGTACAAACTTTGTTTGAGGAGAGTACATTCGAGACGCTAAAACCATACTAGCATGGCACAAACTAGGAGAGACCATTAAACCTTGAGGGGGAATCTACATGGTCCTCCTCATAGGTTTGAGGATAGTTTTTGAGTATAGAATATTTTGAGAAGCACAACATAGATATCAATAGATAATATGAAAATATTGATAGAGTAAAAAATTAGAAAGCCTTCCATAGGTCTTTTTGGTGAGCCCGATCATCCCCTATGACTTGGTTGTGAGCCTGGTCATCCTTGAAAACACACTTAAAAGGGTCATCATGATGGATTTTTGGAATCCAAGGAGGGAACACCCACCTTATGAACACACCATATAGGCGGGTGTCACTGCTTTTTATGAATTCTCCACTTTCTTGGTGGATATGGAAGTGGTTTCGTTGGTCACAATTTAAACTTCCTCCACTTAAACTCATGTGTTTTCATTCTCCCCCGGATCACCTGGTTCTTCGTCCTTTGATTTCTGAGGTCCATAAATCTAAGTGATGGAAGGTTTAGAAGCCAAAACACAAGATTCTAAGCAATTTGATAATAATGACACAATGGGTGAGACTAGCGGAGGAGGATGAGGTTTGAATTTAATTACCATGTCTCTAGTGAGGGCTCTCAAATATAAAATATTGTGAGCTCAATGGGACTTCATATTCACTACTCTTCCTTTGATAAGTTGTAGGACAAATTCATGGTCCATCAAATGATCACCCATCAAATTCCTTATAATCCAATGCCCATAGCTAGTATTTATGACATCCTAAGCTTCCATGGTAGAAATTTGGGGCCTGATGTGTTGAGGCATATCCTCATCGTATTGTTCCATCCATGGAGAATTCCAAGTTATGAGAGGTTAGCCATACCCATGTTCACATCCAATAGCGTGCAAAAAAACTTTTTCTTACTCGTCTTGCTATTAACTCTTTAAGGATTAAATATCTCTTAACTTTCATCTCTTTTTCTCACATATATAAGGAAATAAAGTGTCACGTATCTATTTACTCGTCAAGAAATTAATTAGAGATCCTTAGAATATGTCACATTCACTATGTCTTCATTAAATAATGGTTTTATTTTTCTCTTATCCATTTGATACATATAACCTTTGCAATCATCCATTGTAAATTATATATATATATAGATAACATTCCATCTAACATATATGATTCCATGTATCAAGCATTGATACATATTATAGGTATTGTATGCCTTGTTTACATGACTCTTCTTGGTATAACATAGCTACACATACCTATGATGTTATTATTTATTATTATTTTGTGAAGCATACAACTTGAGTGGGCCTAATGGTTAAGAGCATGTGTTTCCTCCTAAGAGGTCACATGTTCAAAACCAGAGGCTGGTAGAGTATGTATTCTTCCATAGACATAGCAGGCAAATTGCTACGCAGAGTTGGGTCCCTTGTCCCACAAACAAGGGGGTCTCATACATTGAAATTGGATAATAATAAGAACAATAACAAATTATTTTTTTGAAATATATATTAATTAAAGGAAGTTGCCAAAACATCTTGTTTTTAAATCTATCTTGAATTATGGTTCTTCCAAAAGATTATGTATGATATTATCATGGCCATTAGTATAATTTTAGTTATTTGTGATTTATTTTTAATATTTTATAATAGTTTCATATGTATATTTTTGAAATAATTATATGTTGACAATACTTGTTAAAAAACTATCGACAATGAATAATCGTTACAGAAAAAATCATGGTTATACTTTTAAAATGATGTACAATGTATAACAGTTAGAAAACATTCATGAGTATACTTTTTTTTTTCCTTTTTTTGTAAGCAATCAAAATTTTCATTAAAGGAGAGAGGCAATTGGAGGAGAGAGGCAAGGGTGAGAAAAGGGGAGACTAAAAGACGACTAAAAGACAAAAGGGGGAGTGAGGGGGAGAGAGAAGGGGAGGGATAGAAAGACATACCAAGCTTGAGAGGGTTGTTTTGAAGGATGAATTGAGATAGTTAAGGATAGTAGGAGAGGGAGAATGGTAGAGAGAGAGACATATAGAGAGAGAGAGAGTAATGGAGGGTGAGAGGGAGATAGGGGGAGTGATAGAGGGAGAGAGAGAGTGGGAGAGAGAGTGATAGAGGGAGTGAGAGCATGGGTAGAGAGATAGATAGAGAGAGAGGGAGGGGGTGGGTGGAGGGAGGGGGGGGCCGAGAGGGGGAGGGGGGGAAGAGGGTGAGGGGATGAGGAAGAGAGGATAGGGGCGTGAGAGAGTGAGAGAGAGGGAAGGAGAGATGGAGGGAGTGATAGAGAGGAGAGAGAGAGGGAAGAGGGAGAGGGGGAGAGAAAGACAGAGATAGGAGAGGAGGAGGGAGAAAGACATATAGAGAGTGAGAGAGAGAGAGTGGGAGTAATAGAAGGAGAGAGAGAGAGAGGGAGGGAAGGAGAGAGAGAGGAGTGGGAGGGAGGGAAGGGTAGATAGATAAAGAGAGAGGGAGGAAGGAGGAAAGGGAGTGAGAGAGAGAGAGTGGGAGGGTGTGAGGCAAACAAAGAGGAGACAGAGACTGAAGAGGGTGAGGGGGAGAGAGAGAGAGAGAGAGGAAAGGAGGAGGTGAAGGGAGGGAGAGAGAGAGAGAGGGGAAAAGAGGAGGCAAAGGGAAGGTGAGAGAGGCAGAGAGGAAAGGAGGATTCAAAGAGAGATATAGATAGAGAGAGAGAGGGAGAGACAGGGAAGGAGAAATAGAGGGAGTGAGAGAGAGGAGAGAGAGGGAAGAGGGAGAGGGGGAGAAAGAGAGAGAAAGGAAAGAAGGAGGCAAAGAGAGAGAGAGAGATAGTGAGGGCAAGAGAGAGGGATGGATAGAGGGAGTGAGAAAGAGAGAGAGAGAGGAAAGGAGGAGGGAGGTAGGGAGAGATGGAGGGAGGGAGGGTGAGAGAGATGGAGGGAGGGAGGGTGCGAGATAGAGAGAGAGAGAGAGGGAGGGAGGGGTTAAGAGTTAGAGAGTGGCAGGGTGTGAGGAAAAGGGAGAGGAGAGAGAGGGAGGAGGTTGAGGGGGAGGGGGAGAGAGAGAGAGAGAGAGATGAAAGGAGGCAAAGGGAGGGCGAGAGAGAGAGAGAGGAAAGGAGGAGGCAAAGGGAGGGTGAGAGAGGGAGAGAGGAAAGGAGGTGGCAAAGGGAGGGAGGGAGAGGGGGAGAGAGAGAGAGAGAGAGGGAGGGACAGAGGGAAGGAGAGACAGGGGGAGTGAGAGAGAGGATAGAGAGAGGAAAGGGGGTGAGGGACAGAGAGAGAGAGAGACAGAGGAATGAAGGAGGCGAAGAGAAAGAGAGGGAGAGATAAAAAAGGATAGATAATGGGGATAGAGAGATATAGAGGGATAGAGAGAAGGATAGAGAGGGAGCATGATAGAGAGATGAAATGATAGAGAGATAGGGAAATTAAGAGGGAGGGAGGTGGTGGAGAGAGAGGGAGAGAGACACAGACACAGACATAGAGGAGAGGGAGGAGAGGGTGGGAGATAGGTAGGGTAGGAGTGCAAGAAGGCATGATGGAGAGAGGGAGAGAGATAATAGGAATGGGAGAGGGATAAAGGGAGGGAGATTAGGAGTGGGAGAGGTGAGAGGGAGAGAGAGTGTAAGAGAGAGAGAGAATGTTTGACAAACAAATAAACATTGATAGAGAGATAGAAAGAGAGTGTGAGAGATTGAAGGGAAAAAGTAGAGTGAGAGATTGAAAGACAGGATGGGGAAGCATAAGGGGGAGAGAGAGAATTGCTAGAGGGAGAGGGAGAAGGTATAGATAGAGGAAGAAGAGAATATGGAGAGAGGTACAGAAAGAGAGAGAGAGGGAGGAGAGGGAGCCATAGGTCGGGTGAGAGGGAGAGGGAGAGTGAAAAGGGTGAGAGAGAGAAAGACAGTAGATAGGGAGAAAGAGGAGTGGAATAATATAACATGAGAGATCAAGTGCCAAAGAGATTGAGAGAGAGAGATAGAGGAAAATTTCAAGAGGTAGAAAAGGAGACATGGAAAGAGTGAAGAGAGGGGAGGGGGGAAGATAAATAACATCAGTGAGGGGTAAGGTAAGAGCGAGAGAGGGAGAGAGAAGGAATATTAAGAGATAGAGAGTTCTAAAGAGAGGGAGAGAGGGAGAGGTAGATGGGAAAGACATCGACTAGATGGTGTCATAAGGAGCGAGGAAGGGAGAAAGAAATGGAATTGGTTTTAGAGATAGTGATATGTGTAGTGATAAAATGAAGTTGTCAGAGAGGGAGAGAGAAGGGGGTGGAAAATAATCAGTGAGAGGGTGAGGAAGAGGGTGAAGGAGAGGGAGAGGGAGGAAGGGCTCGAGGGAGAAATATAGAGAAACAGTCAAAGATAGAGGGAGATGGAGCAAGAGGCAGAGGGAGAGGAAGGGAGCTAGAGGAAGATAGACGGGGAAATAGGGAGGAAGTGGAGGAGAGAGATAAGGTGAGGAGGAAAGAGAAATAGAGAGAGTAGGAAGAATTAAAGAGGGAGAGGAAAGAGATATGGGAGTGGGAGTGGGGGAGGAAGGGTAGTAGGGGCTCACTACCCCTCATCCTAAACCTCCTCCTCCTCCTCCACCTCCTTCGCCCCCACCTCCCCCACCTCTGTCTCCGACACCTCCACCTCCTCCTCTTCCTCCTCTGCCTCCACCTCCACCTCCTCCACCACCTTCGCACCTCCAACTCCTCCTCCTCCTCCTCCTACACCTCCACCTAAACGTCTTCCTCCCCCTCCTCCTATTCCTCCACGCACTCCTCCTGCTCCTCCTCCTCCTACACTTCATCCTCCTCCTCCTCCAACTCCACCAACACCACCAACTCCTCCGCCTCCACCTCCCCCACCTCCACCTTCGCCTCTGCCTCTACCATGTCCACATCCACCTCCACATACTCCACCTCCATCTCTACCTCCACCGTCTCCTCATCCTCCTCCTCCTCCTCATGCACACCTTCGCCATCTCCTCACCCTCCCCTTCCTCCTCCACCTACAACTCCAGCTCCAACTCTCCCTCCATCACCTGCACCTGCTCCCCCTCCTCCTCCAACACCACCTCCTCAGCCTCCATGTCCCCCACGTTCGCCTCTTCCACCTCCACCTCCACCTCCTCCACTACCACTTCCTCTCCCTCCTACTCCTCCACCTCCTCTTCCTCCCCCATATTTTCCACCACCTCCTCCTACTCCTCCTCTGTCTCCATCTCCACCTCCACCTCGTCCCCCTCTTCCTCCTCTTCCAACTCCACCTCCACCACCATGACCACCTCCTCCGCCTACACCTCCACCACCACCTCCTCTTCCACCTCCTCCACCTCCACCTGTACCCCATCCTCCTCCACCTCCTTCATCACCTCTTCCTCCTCAACCTCCACCTCTACCTCCACCTTCTCCGCCAACTCCACCTCTCCTCTTCCTCATCCTGCTCCTCTTCCACCTCGACCTCGACCTCCAGCTCTACCACCTCCTCCCCTTCCCCCTCCACCTCCTCCCCTTCCCCCTCCTCCTCCTCCCCCTCCTCGACCTCCACCACCACCACCATGACCA
>APFE030978967.1:0-13716 GCA_000404065.3 Pinus taeda
CAGAAGTAACAGCAATAATCAATAACCTTCCCAATAACTCAAAATTTGAGTGGAAGAATGATATCCTATGGTATAAGGAAAGAATATATCTAAGTACAAATTCCAAGTTTAAGTTTAAGGTACTCAAGGAATTACATGACTCACCGTCAGCTGGACACGTAGGTTTCTTTAAGACTTACTACAATGCACGTCAATCCTTCTTTTGGAAGGGAATGAATCGTGAAATTCAGAAGTATGTAGCAGAGTGTGACACACGTCAAAGGAATAAAAGCGAAAATATTACGACACCAGGATTACTTCACCCCTTAAACATTCCAAATCAGAAGTGGGAAGAAATCTCAATGGACTTTATCGAAGGATTACCAGTATCTGAAGGCAAGGACAAGATTTTCGTAGTAGTCGACAGACTAACCAAATATGTTCACTTTATGGCAATAAAAAAGTCATACTCAGCAAAAGAAATCGCTGAAATATTTTGCAAAAATATATATAAGTTGCACGGTTTTCCAAAAGTCATTGTAAGTGATAGAGATGCCAAGTTCAAAGGTAATTTCCGGAAGGAATTATTCAACCATGTAGGAACTTACTTAAATATGAGTTCCGCTTATCACCCACAAACAGATGGCCAAACAGAAGTTGTCAATAAATGTTTGGAGGCCTACCTACGTTGCTACGCTACAGAAAAACAAAATAAATGGGCTCAATGGTTACACCTTGCTGAATGGTGGTATAACTCCATCTATCATACATCAGCGAAAATGACGCCATTTCAAGCCGTATATGGATATGAACCCCCGAAATGGAAAGATCTAGCTATGGTCCAAACAAATCTACCTGTTGTTAAAGATCAACTAGAAGAAACCCAGAAAATCGTCCAAATATTAAAAGAAAATCTAAATAATGCAAGGAATCGTATGAAGCAACAAGCAGACCGTAACAGAACCGAAAGAGAGTTTGAAGTTGGAGAATGGGTATTTGTTAAGCTCCAACAATACAAACAATTATCCTTAAAACAGAAAGGAAAAAACAAATTGGCACCAAAGTTTTATGGACCTTATCAGATCAACAAAAAGATTAGCCAAGTTGCATATGGTTTAAGCCTTCCAGAGACAAGTCGTGTTCACAACGTCTTCCACGTATCTTGCCTTAAAAGGGCCCTAGGTAACAATCAAATAGCGCAAACAACACTTCCATCCCTAGATGATGAGGGAAGAGTCATTTTAGAACTAGAAGGTATTTTGTCTACTAGAGAAAGAAAGCTTCGTTATCGTACTATCAAGGAATACCTGATCAAGTGGAAGGACTTGCCCGAAGAAGAAGCTTCTTGGGAGAATGAAGCATTTTGTCAACAACATTCGTCGTTACGTATGCTTTGAGGACAAAGCATTCTTTCGAGAGGAAGGCAATGTTATGAAAAAAATAGTTAATATTAGGTTTATTATTTAATTTAGGTTTAGTTAGGCGAAAGGGCACGATCATAAGATCATACCCTTTCCCAAAGGGTGTCCATGGCAGTATTTAAGCCAGGAGCCCCATTGTAATCCGACAGCATCTGAAATTTCATCTCTTATTAATAAATTATTTATATTTATATATTCTGCGTCTCAAGCATTTTTCTACTCCAGTCCTCAATGTGATGTGGTAAACAAATAATTATATTGACAGCTTCAATTTGCCCAAGAAGTGTTCCTTTGTGTGTGTTAGTATCTCTTGTGCAAATGGCGGTTGTAAGATAATATAAAATAACTTTATTAACCTCCAACAAGTGACCACAAAAGTAGGCCAAAGGGACTAAAGAGTACATCCAGTGTCGGTACAAAGTGGGCATGCAAAACCAACTCATAGATCAATACTGAAAGCAAGTCAAGAATTAATTCATTCTCCACATGCAGCTCTTCTTATCTAATATGGCAAGAACTCTTCCTAGTATTGCTGGAAGCAATTCTGCAAGACACACCTTTTGATTAAAATCTTCAACTTCTATCATCCATTAAGGCTGTCATGAAACCTAAAGAAAACATTTTTTGAAAATGATTGTTGTTATAACACTGACCATGGAGGCCTTTATTGAGCATATTTTGGTTTCTATATTGTATGAAAGATTAAAGCCAAACTATTCTATAATTGAAATGAGTTTCTGCTAGATAAGCATAGAAGATCAGTGAAATTTAAAATCTGATATATTATAAAATGGGAGAATACTATTGTGTACCAAATGGAAAAAGATTCTATTTCTTGCTTAGAATAACCATTGCACTGACCGATCTAATTGTGTAAGGTGTTGTCCATCATCAGGAAGTAAGGACATGATTTCATTTCTCGAGGAGAACTTAAGACCTTTATAAATAGATAAACCTTCGTGTTAGAATATGGATGCATTGGCTCCTTAATCAAACATATCATAATAGTGGATGCTTTCTTTATTCAAAAGAGCAATACCATCAAAATTCCAAAAAGCCTTTCTTAAAAATTATCTCAAGAGCTCATCAAGGAAAATTGAGTGTCAGAAAACATCAAAAGGGCCATATCACACCTTAGCTGGCTGAAATGTCGAAGATAGAAGCAATGAGTAATTATGTTCCAGAATTTATCAAAATATAGATTGCTTGACAAAGGGAACAAAAAAAAAAAACTATATATATACAGTTTTAGCTGGGTCCTTACATATAGGGAGCAGAACCCACCACAGTAGACACCTAGGCTTACCTTTTCTGCTATTTTTGAAAGATGTGTCTCGGATGTATTGTGAACACAGACTCTATTTTTTGACATACACACTTATTTTTGAGTGCCTCGGTGCGCCGAATGATATTTATATATGTTATCTATGGTTTATTATTGTGTCTAAATGCTTGCATACAATGTTTGATTATATATTGCGTAAATGTTTTTCTAATACATGATTGGCCAATGCATCAGTTAATGTGTTTAATCTTTTTGGAATATGTGAATATGTGATAAAATCAAAATTTCTTTCAAATAATCTAACGCACAAATACAACCTTAAATTTTGCGGGCTTCTGACAAAATAATGCCCGTTAAGTTGGAGAACGACAAGTTGAGAGTCCAGATTTACAACCAACGCATGAATATCGACGTTAACAGCCTCGGTCAATAGTCAAGGACAGCGCTATATTTAGTGACGTTGTTTGTGGTACAACCTAGACAAACAACTTGAAAGTCTACTATCTCACCGTGAGGATCGTAGATCACCCATGCCGCGGAGGAAAGATTCTGGGTACTACGACAAGCACCATCAGCGAAACCAATGTAAGGTGCACCAAACATCTACATAAGCAATCAAAGGACACAATAAGCGGCAATAACGCCTACACACCAAGCCACACATGCACACACACACTGAAAACACACGTATGTACATAGCAGATGCACGAAGTTCATGCATAATATTTCTTAAGATAAAGCCCATTCCAGGGCTTATCTAGAGGATTCCCTTCGTAATCGATCAACGCATAGGCCCATTTTTTCAAAATGTGTTTCACAATGTAAGCCCCATGCCACATAGGCTCGAATTTGCTTGCCCCCAGTTTATCATTTGCTTGATCGTAGAGCAGGACTAGGTCCCCTTCAATGAAAGAACGAGGGGTAACAGTTTGGTCGAAGTGAGTTTTCACTCTCTTCTTCTGTGCTTCAATGATTAAAGAGGCTAGTCGACGGGTCTCGTCTAACTGCTCTAGGTAAAGAAGGTGTTCTTCTACCGGAGTAGTGTTTGGGAGCAGTTCGACAACTAGTTTAAGAGAAGGGATCTTGCATTCAATCGGAAGGGTAGCCTCCAGACCGTAAACAAGCTGAAACGGGGTGAATTCGGTGGCATCCTTCACTGAAGTACGGTAGGCCCATAAGGCAGAAAACAAGATCAAATGCCAGTTAGACTTGTGCATACCAATGGTACACTGAAGCATCGTGACCAATACTTTGTTGACGGCTTCTACTTGGCCATTGGCCTGAGGATAATACGGCGTTGAACTATCATGACGTAATCTTAGCTAGGTTGTTAACTCAGTCATCATATGACCACGGAAATGAGAACCATGGTCAGTAACAATAGCCTAAGGGAGTCCGAATTGAGAAATTACATTATTGAATAAAAACTGAGCCACTATCTTACCGTCATTAGATAATATAGGCATCGCCTCGGCCCATTTCGTAAAATAATCGACGGCAATGATGATATACCCATGCCCCCTGGCCAAGTGAAGGTTACAAGTCATATAATCAATGCTCCATTTGGCAAAAGGGTCGACGGTAATGACAGGGTGTAGAGGAGAGGAAGGCGCACACATCTCCTGTTGGTAGATTTGGCACGCATGACAAGAACGAACGGCAAGAATGCAATCCTTAAAAATAGATGGCCAAAAATAACCAACACAGAGGACCTTTTGGGCAGTAGCATAACCGAACATATGCCCACCACAGGTGCCCGAGTGGCAATTATTCAAGACTCGTTTGGCTTCCTCGAATGTCAAACAACGGCGTAGAACAGAGTCAACGCCGAGAGAGTATAGGGTGTCTCCGATAATGCAATAAGGCTGAGAATGATCGCGAACACATCGCCAAGCATCCTTGGACAAATCAAGACGAAAGGAGGACATCTAAAGGTAGACAATAATATCCCCGTACCCGAGGTCGAGGGTGTTAATCAAGAACAGAGACTCGTCCAGAATATGGTCCTCTAACTGAGAGGGTGCAGTAGCGGATGGTAGCGAGCAGAGCAATTCAGCGAAAACGAGGGATTTCCTATACTTGGTCGTAGTAAACTCCAAATCAAACTCTTGAAGGATGACAATCCATTTCGAGTATTTTCCCCCCCAGCAACTGACGCGACAAGATGTACATCATCGGGTTGCAGTCAGAAATCATTGTCATTGTACGCAATAGGATATAATGACGGAAACGTTGGACGACATGAACCGCTGCCAATGAAAGCTTCTCGACATAAGCATATCGAGTTTCTGTGTCAAGTAAATTGCGACTGAGATAATAGACAACATGCTCGGCACCAACATCATCGTCTTGAACCAAAACCATGCCGATGGTGCTATCGGTGGCAGCCAAATAAAGAGTATAGTTGCGGTGATAATCAGGCGGACGTAACAAAGGAGCAGAAACAAGGAGTGCCTTGAGTTGCTTGAATGACTCTTGTGCAACAACATCCCAAACAAAGGAGGTGTCTCGCTTTAACAACCGCGTATAACCTTTAGCAATTGCAACGTATTTTGGAATAAAACGACGTAAGAAGTTAGCTTTTCCCTGCAAACTTTGTAATTGTTGTAAAGAAGCAGGGGGAGGAAGATTCAGAATGGCTTCAACTTTGAGGGGATCTAGACGGATGCCCTCCTTAGAGACAACAAACCCAAGAACTCTGTCGGATTCAACGCAGAAGACACATTTATGCGGATTAAGACGAATACGGTAGTGTCGGCCACGAAGAAAGATTTCACGAAGATGCTTTGGATGGTCATGGCGCTTTGTTGAATGAGCTGGGAGGTCATCCAAGTAAGGCTGGACAATGTGATGAATATCATGAAACACATAAAACATTACACGTTGGAAGGTAGCACCGACATTTTTAAGACCGAAAGGGAGTTTCTTATAGGCAAAGGTACCCCACGGGCAGATGAAGGCGGTTTTGTGTTGATCTGCATGCGATATATTGATCTGGTTGTAACCAGAAAAGCCGTCCATAAACAAATAAACCTCACTTCCAGCACAATCGTCTATGAGTTGGTCAATGAAAGGTGTAGGATAATTATCTTTAGGATAGGCCCAATTAATGTCGCGGTAATCAACGCAAAACCTAATAGTGCCCTACTTTTTAGTGAAAAGGAAAATATTCGAGACCCAATCAATGAGCGGGATAGGGTAAATAAACCCAGCTTTAAGAATTTTTTCAACTTCGCCTTTAATAGTTGCAGCCTTTCGGGGGTGCACGGGGCGTAAACGTTGTCGAACAAGTTTGGCACCTACGTAGGTATTTCATGCACCACGATACTAGGATCAATGTCGGGCATCTCTTCATACAACCAAGAAAAAACGTCACGAAATTCTCTAAAAAGATCAATATAAAGTTGAATCTCCTCAGGAGTACAGGTTACCCCTATGTGTATATTCTCCACAATCCTCAGTTTGACAGAGATGTTGATAGGCATGGTTTGCATAATATTCCCCATATTGCCTTCAGACAAAACTTCATGTATTTGAATAGGTGTCTAAAGGGGTTGGGAGGGGACACAGGAAGCAAATTGCTCAAGACAAGTAATCATAACCTTGTGTCTAGGGAGAAACGAGGAGCAATGGTGATGATCAAACCAAGGAGGTTCCTCAAAAGACATAGTCTCGATAATCACTTCATCGGAAGGGAAGATTTTCCGTAATGGATCGGAAGAAGCACTATCTCTTAGCCAAGGGGATTGTACATATGCCTTGAGAGCCCTGCTCGAAGGAGCAGAAGATGAAGCTGAAGCAGAAACAATTTCGACATAGTTGAGCTTGGCAGGACTCAACGGCATGACATTGCCCCAAGATTCTACTTGATCGACGGCAGGAAGGAGCCAACGGGAGGAAGGAGCCAAGGATCAGAACGGACAGAAATCATATTGATGGGAGCGATGTTGGGAGGTGGGAGCGAAAAAACACCCATAAGGGCAAGATCTTTAAAAGGTCCCGCTCCCACACTCTCGTATGGAACGGCAGTATGCTCCACAAAAGGCACGTTGCCATCGAAAGAAGAAGAAATGAAGCAGGACAAATGGTCAACCGTGACAATTTTCCCTTGGTGGCAAAAACGAAGGACACGAAATAGAGATGAAGCCATAAATCGCATGGCATATGTCCAACTTCGACCTAAGAGGAGGTTGTAAGTTAAATTTGCATCGACAACCTTGACCTCAACTTCAACCGTCTTTCCTTCCAGAGTAATGGGCAAACGTGGGAGGATACCAAAAGGACGGGAATCTCTTCCATCGAAGGCTTCCAAGGTATTCAGAGACTAACTCAGGGTCGGGGAACCAATAGCCTTTCAACAAGAAACAGACATGATGCAAGTGGAAGCGCCCTCATCAATAACAGTGCGGTGAATATTCTTAGAGTTAATGATGCCCTGAATGAGGAAGGCAATCTGATGAGGCAGTCTCAGCACATGATTATCCAGATCAAAAGTGATCAAATACGAGTCAACTAGGTCAATGCCACCAATGGCTAATAGCAGAGACTTCCTCTGGGAGGGACAGCTCTGGAGGACTTCCAATGCGGACATAGTCGAAGGAGCTTGGGATAGGTCCTCAACAATGCTATAGTGCTATGCAGCATGAGCGTTAAGGTTGTAGGAAGACTTCCGGAGTACTCCTTTGGGAGGAGGTCGAATGACTGTCTCGGTACTAGGTCGCTCGATATGGAGGGGACAAGTACTGGATGAAGGAACACTGGAGGGGACTGTAGTTTCGTTCCCGGTGGGTGGAGGATATTCCTTTGACCGAGTACTAATATGGATGGGAATCATCCCAGCCATAAATACTTGAGATCCAAAAGTGGAAGAAGATTCAGGTTGATCAACCACCATTTGAGTCTGTTGCGAGGGAAAAGGCTCTTTAAGCATAGCAAGAGTCCTAGGGGCACCTTTTAGCAAACGACTAACCTTAAACTGTCTAAGACAGTCTTTCGTCTAGTGATCCTCGTCGTAAATGAGAAAAGGGTACTTAGGTTTGCGTTTACCGCCATCCTCGGCCAAAGGCCTAGGAGGATCCTACTTCAGCTGATCGGTTTTATTCTTCCCTTTACCCTTCTTTTTACCTTTCGAAGGTTTGTCTACTGCAGTGGACTGGACGACATTAACTTCGGAATTTTTACCAGGATTGGATAGGGCCTGAAAAGCATTTTCAGTTGGAGCAGTAAACTTTTTCTTCGCATAGTTCGCGGAATACTTTTTGGAGGATGAACTAACGAAACCAATGACACCATCAACAGATGGGGTTGACGGAGCATTGGAAGTTCCGAGTCGCGGAGCATCAGGAAAATAATCATATAACGTACCGGACTGAGAATAAACCAAGTCTAGATATTGAGCACATGCAATAGCTTGTTCTTCAGTAACACATGCCCCCATAGCAATATCCCGGGCTATCGGACCGACGAACGAGGTTGTAAACCAGTGAGTCAGAAGCTGATCAGGGATCCAATACTTAATCAAACGACGACGCCTCCTCCATTCATGAATATGATCGGAGATATCCGTGGTCGTGTCTTGTTTCAAATATGTGAGGAGGTGTGTGCCCATTTCATATCGAATCGAAAACTGAAAATGAGTTAAAAATGTCCTAGCAAGCGAGTTAAAGTCCTGAAAAGTTCCTCGAGCTAGCTCAATATACCATTTCACCGCAGAGCCAGTGAGATTCCGTTGGAACAGACGGAGCCAGATGGAATCGTCAAGCCATGAATTAGATGAACACCATAGGTGATAGGTAATGACATGAGCTTGAGGATCTTCTCCAAATTTACTGTCGAATTTGGGACAATCACTGGGAATCTTGGTTGGAACCGGTGGCCAATACAAATTATGAAGAATGGGATCATTTGTCAGTTTGGACACATCTGGCAGTTCCAAAGTTGCCAAAAAAGGTAATTGAGGATTGAAGGACATCTGAGGCCGCAGATAAGAAACAGCATTAGAGTTCCATCCAGCCCCTAGTTGCCCCCATTGAATTTGCCCGGACGGATTTTGCCCGTAAGGGTTTTGTCCGTAAGGGTTTTGTCCATAGGGATTATAAGTGTAACCGGATGGTTGACCCTGGTTTTGACCACCAGCGGCCCATTGATTACCAACCTGACCAACAGGAGCAACATGTGGCTGTTGAAAATTCTGATAAGGATTAACTTGTGGCTGTTGATAATTTTGATATGGGACAGTTTGTGGTTGCCCTTGGGGCTGCTGAAGGTTTTGAAAACCATATGGCAGTTGAGCTCCAAACTGCGCCTGGGGTCCAAGCTGCATTTGATAAACAGGTTGGGTTTGAAAGCCAACCTGAGTTTGGAGACCAAATTGGCTCTAGAGCCCAGACTGGGTCTGGAAACCGGGTGGAGCTTGAGAAACAACGAGTGTTTGAATGCCCGGTTGAGCGGGACCAGACGGATGTCCATGTGAGAACTAAGGTTGACCCATCTGATTAAAAGGTTGGCCTGGTTGATACTAAGGTTGACCCATTTGCTTAGAAGGTTGAGCTTGTTGGGTAATGGGTTGACCTTGCAGAACTGAAGAATGGCCTGACTGACCAAATCGTTGGGCTAGCTGAACAATAGGTTGACCTTGCTGGATTTGAGGTTGGCCTACTTGTCCAGAGGGTGGACCACGCTGGACAGTAGGTTGGCCTTGCTATATTTGAGGCTGACCTACTTGTCTAAAGGGGTGACCTTGCTGGGCACCAGGTTGGCCTTGTTGGATGTAAGGTTGTCCTGGTTGACCAAAACGCTGCCCGAAGTAAGTAAAAGAGGAACCGGTGAAGGCCAAAGGTTGTCCCTGTAAGGGTTGTCCTTGTGGGCCAACAGGTTGCCCTGGATAAGGTTCCCCGTAATATGGCTTCCCGTAAGACGGCTGACCTTGATAGTGTGGACCTTAAAATATCGAAGGTTGTGCTTGGCCACCATGATAACTAGTTGGGCCCCAAGCAACAGATAACGGAACGGAAACCTCAACCGCAGGCTGAGATGGGATGGATCCGGTGTGATAAACATGAGCTCCTCGAGAATCGTAGTAATGAAACGGATTCTGCGGATCCAGATTCTGAAGAGCATGCATGTACTGGTCATACGTCCACCCTGCCGAAATGGAACCGGAATAAGGTGGAACACTACTGGTGGGATTAACAAATCTAGATGCCAATGTTGAAGGACCACCACTAGTAGGACCACCTGAGGGTCTGGCAACAGTTGTCACTACCGAGGATACAACAACGGCACTAACAGCGGGAGCTGAAGAAGCCACACAAATAGTAGTAATAGTCGATACAGATGTGACAGTCACATTGTGAATATGATGTGTAAAAGGTTCTGAGGTCAGAGTTATGATACGAGACCACATAGAACTCGTAAGGGGAGATCTGGAACTCATGATATCAACCAAAGCATGGTAGTGTAAAGGCAATGTGATGCCAAGAGGAGTGACACAGAAGGGTGAAGTTTCCATAGATATAGGGATTTCACCACTTGCCATAAAGGTCTCTTCACCAGAGACGAGGTTCGTCTCATCCATGTCAGAAGAAGACATCGGGACCAAAACACCAGAAGGAGTAACGAAGAAATCTTCTTTCGGAAGGTTCCCAGACGAACTTTCAATGAATATCGTAGAACTCGTCTTCCGAGGCACGAGAGTTAAGTGGTTGAATACTCAGAATAATAGGAAGGGTATCACTAACAATCGGTACCTCAGAAGCGACAAAAGATGCAAAGCCTTGGTCACTTTGTACGAGAGACGAGATCGATGATTCCACCAGGATGATTTAACTCAAAAGTTCTAGGAAAAAATAAACGAGTAGGGAAAAGAATCCTATGCAAAATGAAACACAGTCAAGACTTTACAAGGAAAATGTGAACGTGGTCGAATAAATTTTATGACACAGGAACAAAACTTGACCTTTTCATTTTTAAAGAGTCCAGAAAAGGACAAAAGATGACTCTAATCATCTTCAAATGTTTAATGAGCTTGGAAGGACAAGTGCTCAAATGGACCTTTTCTTTTAAGGAGTCGAAAAGGAACGAATGTGACTACTATGGAGAGCTAGGCAAAAGGCTTACCAAACAACCCGTAAAACTGCATATACACTTTAGTGATCAAATGAAACAAAAAATGACCAAGGACTTTCTGCACGGTAGTCAATCTTCCCAAATGCTATGTTCGGTGCGTTGCAGTTTGTAACGTGGCAAACACGGCTTCTTATGGATGTAGGATGATAACCTAGAGGGGTCTCCCGATATATACTGGATGGTACGGGGAGCACAAGTCCGTACTAGGCAGCGATTGAGTCACAAAAAGAGGAATCACCCAACCTTAAGCCAAAGCAATAGTGACTAGGTTTAACGACGTCGAAGCACGTCTCTAGCCTAGACCTCTAAATAATGTGCGTTAAGTTCCAATGCAATGTTAAGTTCATTCAGTTAATTTTAGAGTTGATCTTGAATTAGGTTTCAGATTTCAGGCACTACTGTATGTATATCAAAAACCCTAAGATGCAACTTGAAAGAGTAAAGCATCTTTTATTTCGATGAACACCTACTTAAAGAAAGGTAGAAAGTTCATTCCCAAACCAAGACAAAACCAAGACAAGCAAATGAAAGCGCTAAGAAACACAATGCATTAACACACCAATCCTACAGTGCATCGATACTACTAATGAAAGATTTAAAGTTTGCTTTCCAATTTCTCAAGCATGAAAATTTGAAATGCAAATGTACTTTCACTTTCGTATACTAAATGAATGCAATCTTTTGATTTTTTTTGTGTTTGAATTTAAAAAGACAAACAAGCGAGTGTAAACTAATCAATCCAAACAATTGTAATCTATGCTTGGTAGTGAAGAAACCGAATCAATCATAAGAAATTGTTTCAATAATCGACACCAAAAATCGACCAGCAAAACAAGTGGTAAAAAACTTCAAGCAAATCAATAAGATGGTTGCGGATCAACCTTGGATAGACAAGCAACCCAGACAAATGGTTCGAAAAACTAAAAAGAGCTAGGTCACAAGGCTAAAGAGACAAGATTCACTCGAATGAAGCCAACAAGCAATAAGCCTCAGCCAAAGCAACTAAAACAGGCTGATGGGAGAGAGAAAACAGCAGGGGATAAGCAAGATTGATGGTTTCAGGAGGCAAAGTTCTAAAAACAACTTGCACAGGAATCGTCACGAGTCTTTAACCAGCAACTTGTGACGATAAGCCAATCGTCGCAAGGGAAAAGACAGCAATAGAGCAACGTCGTTGCAGGAGTACACCTATCTTTTGGGACAATCTGATTTCAGGAATAGTCACGACTGTACGGCAGGGGATCAGCGACACACAGGTTTACAAAATGAGGACAGGCCGATGTCGTTGCAGCTATAAAACTTTTTCCAGTGACGAGTTTAAAAACAAGGAAAAACAAATGAAATCTCCCAAACAAACACCAGGCTACTCTTCTAGACAATAAGGAGATTTCTCAGATAAACCCATGGAATCAAAAAACTGAAGGTGCAAACCCAAAGTTCAAGAGACACCAAATCAAAAGACAAATCCAAAGTAAACAAGAAGAAAACATACAAAGGAGTCCCTAGTGGAGTTGCCAACTTGTGAAGTAGGAAAGTGTTCCCTCTGCGAACAAAGGCAACCCCTCTAGCCCTAGAGTGGGTCTAGTCACAGCAAAGACAAAACAACAATCGATTCCCTTAAATAGTCATCGTTGGAGGCCTACCTCAAACCTGTGGTTGATGAAGTTTCCGTTGCACTGCTCCAGCGTCCGTTTCTTTCTCCTTAATGAGCAATCAACTTGAAACACCACAGGAAAACAACAGAGCACATAACCGAGAACAATAATGATCTATTTACTTGTAAAGTCAAGGAATCACAAGCTATCAAGTAGATTATACACAAGATATAGGAAATCATCATTGCTTGTATTAAAAATGAAACAAGAGAAAACTTACAACCATGCCTTGACGTCGCAAGTCTTCTCGGAGGGTCCAGTCAGTGTGTTCCTTCAAGCATTCACTCTTAAGAATGGGTCTCTCCAATAAGACAATAGTTCTCTCTCTCTATCAAGCCCTTATGTAAAGCTAAGATACTCCACAATCTTTTATTAAACTATTAGCAATCCCACACTTGCCACACTCACACCAAAGCTATCTACTTAGTTTCAAACCAAACTCAAAAGAACCAACAAGCACTAATTCCAGCACTAAAGAACTAGCAAATCATAGCAATGGTGAGTGATTTTATAGGAGAAGGAGTCTCCATGAACAGAGGGAGAATGAGCTTATCCTCAAGGGAGGTTGCACAAAAGGCGGAACCACCATCCCAGAGGAGGAAAAGCGACCCAAACTGGCCCAACAACCAGTGCTAGAAACACCCAGAAGGCCGACTGTTGAACAAATTCACCAAATATGGATCGTCGCAGGTCATGAACTAAGGCTCAACAACGACATTGCAAGGAGGCAATGCATTCAAACAAATCGTCATAATAAATAGCTAGAAGCCTCGTGCCAAGCCCTAAAAACCGATCGTCGCTGGAAACATGTGTACACCTGCGACAGTGTCACGACAAGACTGTTCATGACAAGGGATCGTCGCACATTTTAATGTCTTATTAGCAATGATGCAGAAACTTAGGGAAAAGGGTCAGTTCTTCAACATTAGAGAGCATTGTTTAATCTTTTTCCATAAGTGGGAAGATATGGACATGTTCATTTAATACATGACACAGTAGAGGCACTGAGATGAGCACGGTGACAAATTACTGTGTAACACCTCCACCCAATGACATGCCCCGTGGATCCAGTTAAATTGTACTCTCATGTAGTGGTCTTTCACAAGATAATGTGGGTCATTAGGCGTCGAATGGATATTTCTTCATCTCCTCTACTTCGACATCCGCATGCTTGAAAGTCCATATCTCATAAAACCTGATGTGCAATAGAAGAGCGGGCCAAGGTGCCTTCTTCTTCTAGTGCAGCCAA
>APFE030978972.1:0-15647 GCA_000404065.3 Pinus taeda
TATCCAAAAAAATTAAGTATTTTTTGCGGGCCAATGTTAATGAAAGAAAAAGTCTCCATAGTGTGCAAAATGAGGCTTTATGCATTCCCACAAAAATTTGGGATATTAGTGTCTTTTAAAGTTTGATGTAAGCTTCAGATAGCTACACTACACCCAATGATAAGCTTTGGAGGGAAACACTGCTCCCAAGATTCCAAACCATCAGAGGAAAAAAATACAAATTATACTCATGTATATACCATGTAAGATTGACTATCAACTAGATTTTAGGTTTGAAGTGGATTTATTTAAATTGATTCTACTGAATGAGGAGCTTAAGATGAAAACATTCTCCTCCATATTTAAAATTACCTCAGGGTTTTAGGGCATACAAATTGAAAACCATGACATGTAATAGTTGTACATTGGTAACTTGTAAGCTTCAAACTCAATATTCTAGTTATCAAGTTCTAAAACACTAAACCTTATGTAAACTTATACCCTTTGTTTACATGGATGAATATGTGCCAAAATGAAAACCAAAAAATATAAAATATATATAGGTATTTTAGTAAATTAGAGTCCCTTGACCCTTGACAACCTGCGCTCCCACTCAATGCACTCAATGCACACAGTGGTAGGCACAAACTCAATCTAATCACCAACCCAATGACTTGACAATTGTATAGGAAGTGGATTTCCAGCTCTCACCAAAGAAGCCTACAAGTTCAACATCTCATTTAATAACCCAATGTCTCTCAGGAGCACTAGGCAAACCAAGAGTTTAATCCCCAAGCCTAGGAAATGATTGGGTTGAATTCACTAGTATAATGATACCATTTCCAGAATAGCCTCTTCGTTCAGGTATACGGTAAGAAAAATTGTACAAGAAAAATTGAGTTGAATAAAAAATGTTTGAAGAAATGACTATATATTTGAATCAAAATCATTTAAAGGCACTCCCTTCAACAAGTAATTTCTAGCAACGACTACAAAACTTGCAAGAAGTGAAAATCGTTGAGGTTCACAAAGAAAAGGGAGCCCAAATTTGAGCCATTTACAGTAACTCATAGTCAAGGACTTAATATCCAATAAATTCTTAATATTCATGGCTACCAAGCATAACCCTAAGTGAATAAGTTCCATTCAAGCTACCATAAAAATCACAGGAAATGTAGGCTAATCTGTATGTTTGTCATTTTAACATTGTAATCCAAGCCTATGATAACATGATGACTATTGAGCATAATAAAGAAATACAAATTCCCCATACTATACAATGGAAAGGAAAGTAATGAAAGGAAGAATGAATGAAATTCTAATGCTAAGTGAGGATGGCTAACATGTAGAAAGAAGGACTTTTGTTAGTGACTTGTTTCTTGCAGTGGCAGAGGATGAAAGTGTAAATCAAGCTGCAAATTGAATAGAAATGCATAATAAATATTCAAGCTCTAAAGGTAACTATAAAAAGAATTGGTCTTATAGGAGAACACAACTACAATGTAGTATGTCATGATTGGCCAACAATTGAATGGAAGTGATTCAATTAGGATAGACAATAAACTTATCTAGAAAATTGAAGTATTTTCTATGGGCCAATGTTGATAATAAAAAAAAAAAGGCTCCAAAGTGTGCAAAAGTAGGCTTGAAGCATTCCCACAGAATTTGAGGATATTGGTATCTTTGAAAGTTTGATGTAAGCTTAAGAGAGCAACTCTATGCCCAAGATTCCAAACCATCAAAGAAAAAAAATACAAACTATACTCATATATATACCATATAAGGGTGAATTTCAATTGGATTTCATATTTAAAGTGGATTCCTTTAAATTGATTCTACTAAGTGAGGAGGTTAAGATCAAAAAATTCTCCTTTGCATTCAAAATTAACTCAAGATTTCAAGGCATACAAATTACAAACCATGACAAGTAATAGTTGTGTATCGGTAACTTGTAAGATTTAAACTCAATATTCTAGTTATCAAGTTCTAAAAGACTAGACCTTATGTAAAATTATACCTTTTCTTACATGGATGAAATTTGTGCCAGAAGAAAAGCCATAATCTATAAACTATATATAGATATTGTAATAAAATATAATTCCTTCATCCTTGACTACCTGGGCTTCCACTCAATGCAAGTAGTGGTAGGCATAAACTCAATCTGATCACCAACCCAAGGACTTCAGAACTATACAGGAAGTGGAATGCTAACTCTCACCAATCCAGTCTGAAATTTCAATCTCACATTTGAAGAACCCAATGTCTCTCATGAGAAATAGGAAAACCAAGAATTTAATCACCAGTCCCAGAAGAAGATTGGATCGAATTTATTGGTTTCATGATACCATTTCCAAAATAGCCTCTTACTTCAGGTATATGAAAAGTAGATTTCTACTAGAAAAAGTGAGTTGAATAAACAATAATTGCAAAAATGAGTATACATCTAATTCACAATTCATTGGAGGCACAAACTTAAACAAGTAATTTCCAGCAACAAATAAAAAACTTGTAAGCAGTGAAAATCATTGAGGTTCACAAAGCAAAGGAAGCCTAAATTTGAGCCATCTATGGTTACTCATAATCAAGCAGTTATGATCCAATAAATTATCTACAATCATGGCTGCCAAGCATAACCCTAAGTGATTGAGTGTCATTCAAGATACCAAAAGAATCGTTGGAAAGGTAAAAATGGCTAATATGTATGCCTGCCATTTTAACATTGTAATCCAGGCCTATGAGAACATGATAACTTGAGCATAAGAAAGTAATGAAAATCCCCCATATTATACAATTCCAAGGAAGGAAATGAAAAGCAGAATAAATGAAATTCTTCTACTAAGTGGGGATGTCCAACAACTAGAAAGAACAAATTTTGTAAGTGACTTGCTTCTTGTAGTGGCATAGGAGGAAAGTGTAAAACAAGATGAAAATTTAATATAAATAAATAGAAAATCTTCAAGCTCTAGGGATAACGAGAAAAACACTTGGTATTAGAGGTAAACCCTGCTACAATATAGTTTGTCTAGATTGGCCAACAACTGAATGGGAGAAATTCAACCAGGGCAAGCAATAAACTTATCCAACAATTTACATCTAGTGTTTAGATGTGTTGCTTGTCTGCTTGTTTTTTAAGTCATGGTTAATTGTTGAACACCTATATAACCTTTTTACTTTTTGATATTCTAAGATGTATATATTTTTCACATCTCTCTCTCTCTCACTCTCGAAACACACACACACACACACACTTATAGTTAGTTAGTTAGTTTCTTTTCAACATGCCATTCTATCTAAGATGGTAGTGCAGAAGTAGTTCAATATATTGCCTTAGTACTAATAGCATTTGTCCTAATAGTAATTATAGCTAGTTCATATCCTATTTCTATTTGGCCTTGATATAACAACTAGTTGCATTAGCTTTTTCTAGCTCTAAGTGAAGTAGTTCTTGCTATTAGCTGAGTTATACATCATAGTGAAAAACATAGTTTGTTCTAACTAGTTGTAGTAGTTCTAAGAATTTTTACTGTGTTGTAGTTTCGACTCATTATTCCATGGAAAAGCCTATTGTTCAACCTCTTTCAACTTGTTGAGGGGTGTCGCTGCCTATTTGACCTGGGACTATTAATGACTATGGTTCCTGACCTATTCAAACTAAGCTCTTTATGAAGGCCTATTTGAACTTGGGGTGCCTACCTATATTCTATATTAGAGTAAAGCTCATGCACTTCACCTTTATTAGACTGAAATTAAGTAGAACCTATTTTATGCAGGCCCAATAGTCTTCATGTAAGCAAGTCCAGTTTGACGTGACCTGTTTGATTTGCCCAAAGATTTTGTGTTCTCTGTTTGTGGAAGAATTATATATACATATATCATATATATATATCCTATATATATAGTATATATTATATATATATCCTAGTGCGCCCTCAATCAAAGCTAAGGAAACCCTTACGTTTGTAGTTTGCATCATCTATGAAGATATGTAACATAAACATAAAATTTGGCCTCATTATCTATTTTAGAGATAGGGACAGTTGAAATGGATAAAATATTTATTTTAGTTACTTAAGAAATTACCTAGAAAAAGTACATCTAGCCATAGTCACTATGATCTAGCAACAAATTTTAAGCACTAGTAGCAATGATGACCTAGGTTCAAGGTTCAAAAATTGGTGGCAAATAAGGCCAAGTTCAATACCTAGGCTAATTTGAAAAAATAGATACTCCTCAATGGTAGCCCTTCCTCAAGCATAACCATTTATTTGTAGTTTGGTTCATCTATGAAATTTCATACAATAAACAGATATTTTAATTTTCTGTATTTCATATATTAGGCTAGTTAAAATGGATAAAACAACTATTTCAATTATTTAACAAAATTACCTAATCGAAGTTCATTTGACCATGGTATAGCAGGAAAAATTATACTAGCAACAGTGACGACCTAGCTTCAAAAACTAGTGGTAAACAAGGCCATATTTGAGACCCAGTTTACTTTAACAAAATATATACTCCTTAATCACAACACTTAGTCACCTAAAAAAAATTACATCCAAGCATGGTATAGTAGAAAATTGAACTCTAGATGGAATGGGTTCAAATACTAGTAGCAAATCAGGCTAGGTTCACAACCTGGGTTACTTTGACACAATAGATATTCCTTTGTCGCATAAATTAGTCAAATATATTTTTTTTGCAGTGTAGATCATCTCTAAAGTTTTGTGGCCTAAAGTGGCAATGTATTCCTTATCTGTTTCATATCCTAGGCTAATTAAAATAGATAAAACAATTATTTTAGTTATTTAACAAAATTACTTATCAAATTACTACCCAACTGTTGTTTATTGACAAATCTGGACACAAACAAGAATGAAAATGGTGATGACTTCGTACATGACACATTTTTCAAAGATACCAGAGCACCCACTATTGAGTAGAATACTAGAAAATCCATAGGATTCATTAGTAAACCATAAGGGAAATGTAAACATAGGTGTGTGCTTCCATAATATGTCCATGGATAACACCCATATATAATTTGAACCAATGTAAATAACCAGCAACCAACCGATAGAAAATTGCTCAAAAATGTGCTTGTGCATAAAATGGATAACACTCACCTTGATCTGAAGTAGAGCCAACCAAAAGTTAGAGAGGTCATTTCTGAGGTGAAAATAGACATCCCCACTAAATTTCCCATATACTAATACCAATGTTTTGTACTTTGACCTAACAGTGCTAATTTTTGAAGTAAGATCCCCTTGTTGCAAAATATATCTTGCTTTTGGGAAGGAACACCCACAAGCTGCACTTTTTGTCAAACAAGTCTTGCAAGTTGGAAAAATGTTTCAAGCTACATTCCACAAAGTTTCCAAAAATGGGACATGAAAAAATGTTCTTCCAGGTGCCTCCCACCCCTTCCACCCATCTTCAAAGTCTTGGGGGTGTAAGGAGCATGAGAAGCCTACCAATAACCCTACATAATGTGTCCCATATAATAATACTATTATTACATGATGTCCATGATCGAAGACCTTATATGTGATAGTGAAATATCTCATCATAATATACGTGAAAATGCGATTATTTGATGTTTTTCAAGTCTTTAAGGAAATATGAAATACTTTGCAATTTTTATTCCTCTCAATTTTTTTTCAAGTTTCTCATTATTTTTTTTTAAACCCTTGCTAGGTTATTGTTGAGTATGTAATGCAGAACAGTTTGGTGGGATAAAATAAATAATTTTTTTCAATCAAATAACATTTTATTGTCAATGGGGACCTGATTGGTTGGTAAGGAGAGGGTGATCGTATTCACCCTACTAGATTTCAGTCCCCCTTGCCACCCTAGTGTATGTTATCCCATTGTGAATTTCCATGGCAATAAAAGTTGGTTCGATGTGGTAATGGCCAAATTTTCTAACCCTACTGCTAAGATATTTCTACTCATTGTTGATTTAGTAGTACTAAAAGTCAAAAGAAGCATGTGTGTGTGAGAAAATACCAATAAGTGCTTCTCTTGTCATATGCGGAAAAACTGCAACAAAAATCAAAATGAGAACATTTACCTCCTATTGATTCACATTTTGTTTTGTTTCTTTCATATTTTCCTTTATCTCATTTGGAGAATATTTTTGTCCCTTCACTATAATATCCTATGGACAAAAGTTTGGAGATTTTGCACAACTATCATTATTTGACCCTTTCCAGCACAAAGGTACATGACACATATTTAGCATTACATGTAAGCATTACATGTAAGCATTGAGCAAGGTGATCCTCACCTACAATAAAATCATTTAAATCTCCTAAATATGAAAACAAACTATGGTTTTATGAGCAATTTCCTTGTCATAAAATTGATTTTTGTGAGATCAAAAATTAATCCAATATGAAATGAAACAACATTTCAACATCCTAGAACTTCATTTGCAAGGGATGAGAACATGAGTTTAACATGGCACAATTCTCTAGTTTTAATAACTAAATATAAGCCTTTTGTATTAATGCAATCATCTATCTATCAAAATTTAATAATTCCTAAGGGGTCCCCCTTCAAATAAAAACTCACAAGCAACATAAATACTGAACAAGATTCCCTTTGAGTAGATTTCTTTTGCAGCAATTTTTGTGTTGCACTATAGAGGAGTTAATAAGTTACTAAAATAACTTTATAGTTACCTGTTAAGGCTAGCATTAGTCTTGTGTCAATATCAGGAATATTGGGAACCAAAACACTAGGTGTGTCCAGTACATAAATTCTAGGCTGGTGTGCAATTGTGAGGACAAACTCAACCTATCATTTTCTTTCCTAAATAAGGAGATCATAAAAAATCTTTTCATAATAAGAAAGCCTACTATAAGCTCTGAGAAGCTTAATTCTATACTTATAATCAGATCACTCAGCTACCATCATTTTGAGCAAATGTGACTATCCTATATTATTCTAGTATAGCATTCATGAAAAAATAATAAATCATGTCCATAACGAGCGTAAGAAATGGATAGATTTTTCTTTTAAAATGAATACAAGAAAACAAAAATTGATGTAAAGGATGAAAAAATATAGGATAAAAATTAATGAAATTAGAGATGACACAGGTGAAGATTCAAGGTACGAAGAATAACAACAATGCTTATTTGTTGGAATACAACAAAATGAAGCTACATTCATTAGCCAACATATATTATCAAGAAGTAGGGCCAGTTTTTGTGCAGGATGAATGCTTGTTCATATTTTTGTGACTCTAATATTGCTCACTAGACACCCTTTCCACTTGGTACATACTCTTCTAACTTGTATTACCCATTTTCTAAGGCTTTCATACTAGATTTGTATTTCATCTTCACATTGATAAATTTGTACTAAATAGTTAAAACATCATTAACTATTTTTAAGAAAACCTTAAAGCCAATAATATCTTGGGTAACACCTGGAAAAGGGCCAACAGTCGCTTGCTTCAACTTCTCCTATGCTAGATAAATGAATGAAAGTTACTATAATGGAAGTGCAGGAAAACATCACAAACAAGTAAATAAAACAAAAACAAATCTATAAACCTCACCAAAACTATTGCCCATAATTAAAATGATACAAAATATTATCAGTTGTCATTTCAATTGATAAAATAACAATACCTTCAAAAATCATATGAGAAATATGATACATAGAATTAATCATAGCATATTTTCCAAAATTTGGAACTCCAACTATAATTACCAATAGTGTACGATGCCTTGAGATTGTGTCCCTCAATTGTGTCTCCACATGGCTTAACATCTACAAAGCAATTATAGAAAAAATGAAGGTAGTCTTAGGCATATGTTATTGATTTTTCAAGTGCAATAAATGCAAGCACAAATTTTGGAGATAGTGATAATGACCTTTAATGATTTAGATCTTATTTTAACAATCCTTGTTTATTATTAAACAATTACACAGTAGAACCTTGGTTCAAAAGGTGGCAGAAGGTAAGACCATTTTTAAAACATGGGTTGATGTGACAAAGTAAATACTCCTCAATGGAAATTACTCAAAGGTAACATATTTTGTTAATATGGATGATACACAAAGTTTTAAATAATATATAGATATTTGATCCTCTTCTATTCTATAGACTACTTAGTTAAAATGGATAAAACAATTTTTTTCATTTTAAAGAGAATTTCATAGCAAAATTCCATCCAAGCATGTTCTAGTGACAAGTGTGAACATTGCAACAATGATGAATAGGTTCAAAAACTGGTGTGTTTTAGTATATGATCTAGTTCAATCTTCTATTCAAATTACTTCAATCTCATGTATTGGGAATTCAAGTCTTGGGTGACTTTAACAAAATAGATACCCTCAATAGTAGCCACTCATAAAAAAAGGCATGTTTGATCAAAGAGCGCTTGTTGTAGCAGGAAAAGTAAGGCATCGATATTGCCGCTACTAGCATTCCCATTTGAATGTGGATTGTTGTACTCTCTTCTAGATGGGTAAGGCACACTAACCACATCATAGAAAGTGGAAGCCACCATACAAAATAAAGAAGGTTTAACAAATGTTTTATCCAATTACTTAACAATGGCACATTGGTTATAATGATGGTGAACAAGTTAGAAAGCATGAGTGGATCACTACCTATATTAATAGTATTATACACATATACAAGGCCAGGATCGAGTGTTGGGTTACTTGTTAGAATAGATACTACTTGATAACAGTTATTTGCCAAAGGTTACCTCTTTGTAGTGTGATTCATCAATGAATTTTATCATATAACAACAAGCTTGAATGCTTGCAAACGTTAATTGGCTCACTATATGTGCTAGTGTTGTCCTCTATTCAGAATATTTTAGGTACAAATCTTGGGGTATTTGAGTCTTAGGTGACATTAAAAGAATTAGATACCCTCAGTGGGAGTTGATAGTGAAAATTGGCTTGTTTTATCAAAAGGGACTTTCCTTGCGACAATATTACTACCATAACCAATTTCCTAACGCAATAAAAAGTCTAGGTGTTTATTATGCATACAAACATGACCTTCTATGTAGATAAGGAAAGTTTCAAGTCCTATATTACTTTAAAAGAATAGATACTCCTCAACATTGCCCCTTATTTAAATGTAACTTTTTTGAAGTGTAAATAATCTATGTAATTTTGTAGGATAAATAGGTAAGCATGCCTTCTCTATTTCAGAAACTAGGCCTTAGTTATTTAAAAAAATTCCCAATAAAGTGTCCATCAAGCCATTCTCTAGCGGAAAATTTGAACACCAACAAAAATGGTTGGTTGGGGTAAAAAACCATTAATATCATTAATTGTGCTAGCACAATATTCCATTCAAATGTTTTCAAGTTCAAATTCCAGCGTGACTCTGATATAAGAGGTACCCTCAAGAGTGGTTGCTAGTTAAAGGAGCTTGCAAGGTCAGTGAAAAGGGTCATTGTTATTACCATCACTGGGCTGAAGTCTTCCTGTGACATTTCTTCCCACTAACAATCATGCTTTTGTTTCTCTACCTAGGATTTCTTTTACTTATCGTTTTAGGTTTTTGTTGGGGGCAACACAATTTTTTGATTAAATTGTAGGAATAGATAACCCTCCTAGCCTAAGGATTAGAATATCATAATCTATTGACATGAATTTTCACTCTCCTAGAATAGGGTAGGTTGAACTTGTAAGATGAAATACTACTAAAAAAATAACAAATTTGTAATACAAATATCGTATGGAATTTGATAGTTTAAACAAGTAATTTAGCCTCTTCTATATTAAGGTGAGATTATTATAATGGACATAATATCTTATGGTTATTTAATAATACAATGGAATTGAATAGAATACTAGATGTGGTGTTTCTAGATGACAACACAGGCATGATGGATGGAAGTGGCCATGTCGGATTTGAAGACAAGATTTTGAAGGTGGTGCTCAAAGAAGTTCTCAATAGTGAGAGATAGGACATAATCAATCTTGCTTTGGGTGTTGTTCGGGAGACCATACTTGTCCATTTGTTGCATTAGGACTTCTCCTTCCAATATTATGTGAGGTTTTTTCTTGTATAGCATCAGAAGCGTACTTGTTGCATTTTGTATGCGGCTCAACATGTATTAAGCCCTCCAAAGCTCTCTCTTGTTTCACATCCTATATTCTCCCACCAATTTCAACTTTGTGCCTAGTTTCTCCTTCTCATAGGCTTGTCAAGGCATCTTGAACATCTTTCCATTTGCAAATAAGGAAGGGTTATACAAAATAAAAACATGGAATTAGAATATTGTGAAGGGAAAAGAGAATGTGGCATGAGGAATAGGAACTTGTGCATCATATTTCCTCATTTGATGCCTATCTTCCTCATCCTCTAGACTCTAGCACAAACAAAGCAAAATCTCATGATCTTGTATTGTATACAATATGAAAAATGCCATTACTTCCTACAAACCCTTGAAATCTTTTTCAATAGGGAAACTAGTTGTTAAAACCTCTACAAATTCCCCTTTAATTATGGAAGTGTTTCTTAGGATTTACTTCAATACATCTCTTGTTCTACTCTTGTAATATAGTTGTGTGTTATTCCATGTTGGTATTGATTTTGAATGAAATTTTACTAGAGCGGATAAGCTTCAAAATGTCATATCTTTATGTCAAGGGAAGTAATGACACAAGAGTGGTTTTAATTTTTCATTTTTTAAAACCCTAGTAAAAGTGGAGCAATGGAAAAATAGTAATGTTCTCTATTAATAAAATGGTTGGTTGTGCGATGAGTATGTTCATTTGCTTAACTTTACTCTCCCTTTTCATGGACATGTGGTTCTATGCATGTGAAATAATAATTGAAAACACATATGATGCGATAGTTTAATATTTATTTGTACAACAATAAAATATCATCTTTGGAATGTTATGTGGGTTTTTATATGTAAAAATAAGTTGTAGAAACTAGCTAATGTCAACATATGAGTCTTAAAAAACCATCATTCTTATGCAAATGACGGTGTGCATAAAGGTAGTAACCCTCCTAATTTTCATATGAACATAATGGTTGATGAACATTCTTTTGAAAAAATGGTTGATCGTCATTCTTATGTACTCAATATCTACAATAATATGCTCAATATGAGTTCAACATGTCAACAAGTCACTTGAGGAAAACACTCATTCCTTATAACCACATCAGATAAACCCAATTGACAAAAGGATGGTGCTTGGTCAACCTAAATACAAAATCATTATTAAAGGTTTCAATTTGGATAATTAAAATTCAAATGTCCCACTTAAACATTGGGATGGGAAACCATTTAAACCATTGATAACACATTGGTTTAGTTTGTTATTGTGAGACTAGAAATAAGAGGACAACCACTACCATTTGTGCACAAATCTAGGTTTATGCCTATATGAGCACGAGGCTGCCAAATAGTGTTAGAAAGTGATAATTGTAGCTTAACACAATTATTTTATTATGAACACATTGTTTTTTTTGGTAGTGTATGTTTTAAGTAGGTGCACATGGGAACTTCTTGTCTAAAGGCTAAGTCTTTCAAAGTAAAAGGTAGAAGAACAATAAACCCATATAATGGAAGCACGAGATGGCTTCATTTATCTATCCAAATGAAATAAATAATGTAAAAAATGATTGTTTCATAAAATGATGATGAAATACTTAACTCAATTAATATTTTCTCAAATTCAAGGTAGAGAAAATCAAGACAAAAAAGATGTTGCAACAACATGTAGTATGGCTTTGCCTTCATTTGGAACTTTTCAATATAATTTATTCATTGAATCTCACAATTTTAAGGTCAACCCTATTGCTTGTACTTTTCTTAAGTTGCACTCCAACCATAAACCATATTTTCAACCTTATTTTCAACCCATAGTAGTGAGGAAATTATTATTTTATGCCTTGAATATAAGTCAAAATTCCTTACAAAAAAACTATTTCACTCGTTTGGCAATCTAATTTTCTATCAATATTTTAGCTCAGTAGTATGGGCTCAATTTGTTGGGTTGAAATAAGTATCAAAAAATTCAAATTACCATGGAAAAATTGGTCAACAATGTTGATTCCATCATTTCTTGTGTTGAAAAAATAATTGAACTGACCATTAAAAATATGAGTAAAAAATGATTCCTTGTTTGAAACTTATTACACAAATCTTAACAATGATATCAAAATTCCTTAAAAAGTATTGATTAAAACATAAATTGGAAAAATAAAAAAATAAAAATATTTCTCAATTCTAGGCTTTGTAAGGTCTTGAACCTAATCATAGGTTGAATATTGATCCCTTAGTTCAGTTCTTGGTCTTAATCTCTACATAAACCAATAAGGTCTTGACCTTGTGTTTGATCCTAATCTTGAGTGTAGGTCTTGGTCCCTGTATCAAGCTCTGATCCTAATATCAAATATTGACTGTATAAATAAAGAATGAACATATTTCAATTTCTAGAATTCATATTTTCTTTATACTTACAAAACTAATGAATGAATTAAGTTCGTTAGTGATAAAGAATATGTATAAATGTTAATGCAAAGGTGTAATTTACATTATCTAACATGCACTAAATTTTCTTGACATGTATGACGCGATATTCTAGTATGTGAAACATCTAATTTTTAGGCAATATCAAAATCCACATAAGATTCAAAACAATTTCATAAGATTCTATTACTACTATGTTCATAACATACGTTCAAACTAGGTAAACAACTTGATATCCAAGTTAAAACTTAGTATCCTAAGTTCAATGGTTATGAATATGATAATAGAAAATGTAGATATGCATGAAAATTTGTCTTCAACTAAAGGAATCATGTCATCTACTAATTAACCAACACTTCTCCTTGCAAGTATTCTTCATAATATACTTGACCCAGCTGTAAGCCCATCCCCATATTGGATAATTTGTCAACCTTAGAATTTAAATTCGCGTGAATGTGATCAAGGGGTATAACCTTGAAGATTTTAATCAACTCCATAATTCTAACATCCATTGATCAAATAAAGAAGTGTTTAAGGAAGTATAAACTTTCAACCAATCTATAACATCCTTTAAATCCCCTATGAGTTGTAAGTTTAGATTACTGAAGTGACAATTAAAATGACTAACATAAACGGATGATTCATATTATTGTAGTACTTGCTAGATAGTTGTATTTCTGTTCCTAGACGAATTAGTCATTCATGTTAGTCGTTTTTAGATGTATTACTTATTATCTAGCTGTATATTTTAACACAGGGCTAAATGAGTCATTTATGCTAGTCGTTTTTAGTTGGGTCTCTTAAGATTGCTTATTGTTTGTAGTATTTCACTTGGAAAAGTTGTGGTGACTAAGGTTTTTAGTCACCTAGTCACTAATTTATCATTTTTTACTAGTGGGTTACTCACTCAATGTACAATTAATATATGGCTTAATAGATTGTAATGAAATTATTGTGATTAGGCATCAATGCTTCTTAGTGATTCTCAGATAAGTATGAAGCCCCTATGCTCAGATCTGTTGTTTAAAACTGTAGAATGGATATTTATGACATGTTTGACGAAATTTCTATCATGGCTAGTAGGGGTCAAGTCAAGCCCTTATTCATGTATTTGAATTTGTATAATTGTTTTTATGTTACTTTTGATTTATGGAAGTCTCCTAGAGTTTTGGCAGTGGCCTGACTCCTGGCCCTGAAAAAGGTGCACAGGATTTGGAGTCGATGTCACAAAACTACCTAGAAAAGTCCCCAGTCACACGCATGGCTTGTTGTGGGAGCGACTGGAGGGCCCCAGTCACATGCATGCCCATGTCAAGGGAGCGAATGAGGCTTTAATGCAACAAAAAGTCAGTTTGTCTCAAGGTTCGGTCACCTGGATGCGATGGATGGATCCTAGGTGTTCCATTGCATGTGTATAAGGTCAAGTTGGAAATGTTCCATCGATTCCACTTCGTTATCTATTAAAAAGGGGGTTGAATCATATCATAGTAACTCTTCACCATATTATTACTCCAGTTCGCCAGTTACTTGGGTAGATGTGGGAGGAGAGTGTTACACTCGGCAAGAAAACAAAAGCATCCAAAAATAGAATTACAAATAGAGACCAGAAGAAAAGAAATAGATATACCTCTAATGCACTATGGGCATGTCCTAATAGGTCATCATACCACCAACCATAGTTAGAGCTCCCACAAACAAACCCAACCCCAAACACAGAGTCTGAAAATCTACACAATTTCGCCCTAAGGTCGAAGATAAAAACCTGGGAATTTAACCTAAAGCCATCTAATGCAAGATGGATTACCACTTCACTACGTCGTCTAGCCCATATACCAGGCGAGCATACATGGAAACCCATGCTCTAACCCTCCACTCTACAACAAACACTCATCGCCTGAGACTCATCACCCTTGTCATTAAACCTGCAACCTGTCATATGACCCATAAACGCTTCTGGATTATTTAAGTGGGAGATGTCACATCTTATTATACACTTAATGTCTTGGATTTGCTTGTCACCTGCCTCAATTGGATAACCCCGAGGTGAGATGGCCACTTGTTTTCCCACCTCCATCAAGGGTTAAATACCACATGTTAATTTTATGTTAAGAATTGAATATTTTCCTTATAAAAAGTAATTAATTTTTTTAGCTTTTAATAATTTTTATTTTCTTAGCCATTGAAATATATTTTATAATTAATATTAAATAAATTAATGCGCACACACACATATGAAATTGGTATTAAAATAAATTAGTTAATATGGATATTGGAATAATTTATCTAAGTCTCATATTGAAATACTTTTAAAAATAGCAGTAGTCTATAACGCGACTTTTTGAAGGCTTTTTGGGCGGATTTTTCTGGTCAAAATCCGGCAACAATTCATTGGAATCCCAAGTTTGATAGCTAGTTTTTGCACAATCAATGGCTCCCAGGGATTTTTCAGGGCGCTGAATCCAAATATGCAGTTAAAAAACCATTTTAACTGCTAAAAAACAAGATTTAACCTCATTTCTTCCGCCGAATTCCGTCACCAGAATCTTCAAAAAGTCGCATTATAGACAACTCCAAAACAAAATGTTAAAGAACTCTGAAGAGTCTTCATGGGCATTAATAATAACAATAATCATCATCATCATCATCATTATATAATAACTAGATAGTATTATTAAATAGATATCTACATTGCATTATTTTTTGTTAATCATTCTTAATTATAGTTTAGAGTTCTATAAATTAACATTTCTGTTAAGCTTGAAATTAATTTAACTCTATTTAATTTATATTAAGCTTATTTAATTATTTAATTAAATGTATGACGAAGAAGACATTTTTAAATCATGTGATAGGATTGATAAATTTTTTGATAGGTTTGAGACAAATGAATTTCGATTTGATTATTGCCGAAAACCTGTCTCAAAAATTGGGTAAGGATTACAAAAGCCTCAATTCAATAGAATTGATAATATTTTTTTGAGCATAAAAACAAAATGTTAAAGAATTCGGAGTAATCTCTTATCTTTGATGGTAACATAGACGATATGGGTCTTGGTGGGAATTGATAATCATCATTATATAATTTGCTATATAGTATTATTAAATAGATATCTACATTGCATTCACTTTTGTTAATCATTCTTAATTATATTTTTAATTATATAAACTAACATTTCTCTTAAACTTAAAAATATG
>APFE030978973.1:12417-29955 GCA_000404065.3 Pinus taeda
TCAAAGTACAACTCATCCTAATCTCCTTAATCAAGGGATAACTTCCTCAATCAAAGGGGAAATTGTTGCATGTCTTCACATAGACTTCATGTTTGATTTTCTCCAACTAATTAACTCAAGATGAATTAATTAACTATTTTACAAACAGCTGCTAAGATCATTTCGAATTTTAATTCTCAATTTTAGTTCAGGGACTAACTAAAATTGGAATGTATCCCAAAATGCTATTTATAGCAGTGTTATTTTTAGCACTTCTATTTTTAGCATTTCTTGTTGTTATTTTCAACACTTCAAAGCATCTTATGCAACAAGTGAAAATAATTTAAGTAGAGACAAAACTTCATGGATAGGTTACATGATACAAGAAGGATTGTTGTTTAAAGGCAACCAATTATGCATCTAAATTTGTTGAATGAGAGAAAATATGATAAAAGAGAAACATAGTGGGTGATTGGTAGGGCATTTTGGAGAAGAGAAAAATGTAGCATAGTTACATGCATTTTACTTTTGGCCAAAAATGCAAAACTATGTGAAAATATATGTTGAAAGATGCAAAATATGTCAATATGTAAAAGGGAGAAGTCAAAATACTAGGCTATATCAACCCCTGCCAATTCCAAATAGACCCAGGGACTCTGTAAGCTTGGATTTGTATTAGGAATGTGTTGACAGTACTGGACCCGCCAACATATAAGGGGATCTCCCCGGTAAGAAGTCCAAATTAAACCTCAGACCATTTGGTGTAGGAGTCCCAGCTATGGGTCGTACGGTAATGACTTGACCATGATTTCGCACAGAGGCAAGTAAGATGTCTCTATTGGTAGCAAGGGTGTGACAGCTACAACAAGCCAAGGAAGGTGCATGAGATGTTCAAACACACGAGGGTTGAGATTATTGCGCCCCTTGGAAACCCGTGATAGCACGAAGTTAAGAAGGGAACACACTAGCAAAGATGCATCACAACATGGAAGGCAAGTTAGCTAGCAATCCAAAGTGATGGTTAAACCAACAATGAGTTTCAAAAAGATTCATACATACATACATAGAAAACTCCATACATGCATGCATAACAAAACAAATACATATACCACTTAGAGTAAACCAGATAGCATAGAATATAATACAACATATGCATGAAAAGTGTTGGCTCTGTTATATTAATAAGTGTAAGTTCTAGTCATACAATACATCCATGTATAACCACTAGTTCCAATAATGGAACATTACAACGACAACCACATGCTCCTCCAAAGAGCTATACTAGCTCTACGCAGTGGAGAAACCAAGGCTCATTAAAATACTGTCCAAGCTCTCTCTAAGATAGTCCTATCGAAAGCTTGGCTAACCAAAAGCCTTTACAGTGAGTTATGAGGTTCTATTTATAGCAAAGGGTGGGGTGACCCTTAACATTCCCCTTTGTGACAGTTCATCTACCCTCATGACTCTTCATCTACTCTATGACTGTTACATCCAACTACCGACACTTGAAATTCCACTTGAAAAGACTTTACATTCCAATGCACATGTCCCGATGTGAAACAAAATGGCTTGAGCAAGCCATGCAAGACATCATTGACACTCAATCCATTGTGATGAGACCAACTCTTTGACATGCTTGTGATGGTGAAGGTGGTGAAATGATGCCAAGCTTGGTCTTCTGTGATGGTGTGCATACGCTCCATGGTGACATCTTGCCAAAGCAAACTCTTTCCTCTGTTGCATCCCGGTGCATTGGTGTGGCTCCTCCATTGAACACATCTGCTAACATGCGCATGGTCTTCTTGGGTGTGGTCGAATCGGAAACACACTGATGCATAGTGTCCATCCTGATATTCCAGTGTGTGCTGGTCATCATGCACATCAACTGTCAACTGCATATTCAACTCCAGTCGGACTTTCTTCTTGTATTTTTCTCAGCAAGTGTGTTGAATGGGTGGGATCGCATGCGAGCACACAATGACATGCATGATGTTGAATTCCCTTGCATGAAATCAACAACACTACTCACCATGTCTGCTCCATGCCAACTGTTGGGATGGATCTATAACTTCTACAGGCGCAATTTCATCCGTCTATGCATGTTGCACCCCCTGTTGTACCTGTTCCTACTGCAACTCATTCTCTCATCTATGCAACTCTTGTTCTTCCTTGAGTTGTTGCTTCAGCACATGCAACTCTGTTCTCTGTCTTCACGCGGTATTCATGTCGTGCCGTCACCTCATAGCCTAAGTCTCCAAAGTTGCTTTCATCACAAGTGGATCTGCTTGAGCTTGCAACTTTGTTCCGCCTTTGTGTTGTCAAAAACCTTCCTCTTGCTTTCTTTGCATCCGGTGTGCTGCCTTCAACTGTTGTTCATGGTTTTTCTTGCTATGATGTTGTTGTCATCATATCTTGATGTCCTTGTCTATGAACAACTTGATGTCTTCGTGGGTAGGCAAGTTCATAAACACTTGATCGATTGCATCCCCAAGTGTGCTCTAAATAGTGTCTTCGACTCTGCTCTCTTGAAAACCATTGTACATGTGCTTCTGAGAGGAAGATAAACACCTGCGATACCTAGAGACATGGTAACACTCATGGAAAGCTACCTTTCATTCGAATTCAGAAACAAACTTGAGAACTAACCTGCAACTTACATGTGTGATTGATCATGAAGTTCGTGCAATTTCCACCGGGAGGTCATGATATTGACTACCAAAACTGCACTAGGCACAGTCTGGTTTGTCAGGAGGCTGACTGACTGCTGCAACTACCCAATGCATAGTCCAGCCTGGCCTGATGAGGACTAAAATTTCGCAATGCAAAATTTCAATCAGTAGTGACATGCAACCAGCAAACTGCATTGTGTAGTTTCTGGGGCCAATAGGACACTGCCTCCAAGAATTGTGCAATGAAAGCATGGAGGTCAGTGTCTAGCTAGACTTGCACAATTTCTAAAGGGAAGGTAGAGTCTTCGCTTTCATAAATGCGCAGTGCTAGCCAGGTAAGGTACAGTTCGGGCCAAGGTAGCCCAATCCGGCCAACGAGTGACTGAAAACATGATAAATGTGAATGCATGATGAGATGAGTGCAAACAATAGTGAATGATCATTCATCCAAACAACAAGTGCAGGATTCAGGAAACAGGAAAGCATGCATGTGTGTGAAGCGAGTCGCCGCAACAGTGACCATCTGTGCAAAACAATTTCATGCATGCGACAATAATGAGATGCAAACAAAAACTAAAATGATGCTTATACAAGCTAACATATGTCAAAACAACAGCAAGTGGTCACTGAAATCAATCTGACAACACTCACACCAAGTTAAACACAAAAAGTGATAGAAACACAACACAAGACATGAAAGGTGGGCTTACCCCAAGACAACTTAGCTAAATGTGCTGACGACTCCTAGATGCAATGTGGGATGTCAGAGCTGCAAGATCAATGTGAGGATTGAGCTCTACAGCGTACAGTTGATGAGTTTCGATAAAATCAAGGTTGCGATGTGCATGCCACAAATCTAGGGAAAGCAACACTTGGTGGGATGTTTATGAATGATCCTTGCATGTAAACTCGGACTGCTAAAATTAGATCCCTAAATCAAGGGATGAATTTGCATACTTCCTTGGGAGAACTAACCCATTCATACAAATCATTTTTGCTCGGTCCCAGAGGGAACTGGTCAACTCAATCGCACATGCAACAGTCTGCTCAGCTAAGAGGAAAAAATGTGTATTTCTCAGAGGGAGTTGGGCTGGCTACCCAGTGGGATCGCACAATTTATGGGTAGATTAGCTGATTGCTGCCTAGAATTGCGCAATTTTTGGATTGAGCAACCCAACTAGGAGGCATTGTGCATTTTTCTCAATGAATAGTGACAGGGAGATTTGCGTAATTTTGGAGCCTAGTAGGCTACTAGTCAAAATTGCACAATTTTTGGAGGGAAGGATGGCTGCCCTCCAAAATTGCGTAATTTCTTAAGGGAGATGCTCTGCCTGTAGCTGGACCAAGTCTGATGAAACAACCTGTGAGGGGGATGCAAAAAGCTTTGATGGACATGATGTCATTCTATAAGAAATTTGTTGAAGCTTGTGTACTTGACAGGACAAGACATGTTGTTGTGAAAGGTTGGTAGGGAGGCTCCAAAACGAAGCTAAGGAAAATTTTTGGAGGGTGGTTGTAGCCACTACAACACTTGGCGACACACTGGTAGAATTCCAGCTCTCTTAATGGACCTCGTTCGTGAAAAGAAAGTATAACACCTCTGGAAGTATTGTTCAGTTCTCAGTTCGTCTTGGTTTCCACACTACTTGATTGTAAGATGTAGCATCTTCCAAGCCCTTGGTCGGTTGACACACATTCCAAGCCAAGCTAACACAATTTTTTCTATTGGGGTTGAGGAGTATATGATGCACAAGCAGTATAGTTGTCAGAGTCTTAGTTTCATCTCTAATGTTGCTTTGTTGCCACCAGGCCTAGACAGTACCCCGACGGAGTCACGCAGGAACACAAGCATGGCTCTGCTGCCAGCGAGCCTGGTCAGTACCCTGGCAGAGTTACTTGCATCATCTCTCTGCGCAGGAAGCCTTTCTCTTCTTTTTCCTTATTCATTTTTCATTTTTCATTTTTCATCTTCATAACTATGCATAACACTTATTCATTTCAAAGGTGGAAGAGGGATCCCGACTTATTGAGAGAAGAAGAGGTTGTTCCTTCAGAGAGGTAGTTTATGTATACCTCTGACGTGCTTGTTAAGGTTCACCCCCTTCACCTTAATCTACTTGACTGAGCTGACAAGGATTAACCCAAAAAAACTGACTAGAGTAGGTGATACTAGTTAGCGCGCAAGCATTGTGTTTTCACCAAGGTTCACTTCGAACAGTATGTATTTTCTATTGATGTATCATGGATTGAAGACAACAAGTTCTTACATAAGAGAGAGGACAATAGATAACCAAATGTTGATAATTGTACAAGTCCTCTTTTACTTTACCCAGCTTGTTTCAAGAGTTGCACACGGTCCATGCGAAACTAACGTGAGAAAGGCAGACCACTTATTTTGTGCATGTGTGTTTGTTGTGTAAGATTGCTCCAATTCATGAGTGATGGGATTGTGTAGTTCGAGTGGAGGAAGCGAAATCTGGGTGTTTGATTGATATTAAATGTAAAGCAGATAGTGATGAGGAGCCTTGAGTGTTTCAACGATTTCTTGACCGGAAGTGAAAGCAACCTCAGGATAGCAAGGGCCTGACATAACCATCAGCTCAGGCTGAAGTGCCTTGACAGTCTGCAAGGTTTCGACTTCCTTGACAGATATATCATCGTAGACCAGTGTCTTAGATAGATTAACAATGATTGAATCAACATCGTGATCAGATGAAGAAGTAGAGAGATCACGAAAACCAAGATTAGAAAATTCAGGATGTTTGTCAACGTCCTCATGATTTCATGAATCAGGAAGAGGGGTAGATGAGAAACAAATATGTTCACCCTTTGTGTTTTCAGAAATGACAGATGACAGATTGGATGGATTTTTGGAGGAAGATGTGTCCTCTCTGCACTGTGATGACATAGTGACATTTGACGTGTCTTGTGAATGATCGGAAGTAGAAACATCTGGAAATGGGTTTTCACAGGGGAAATCAGCAATGTTAGAATCACAAGGGATGTCAGGATAAAGTGGATGAAGCATGGCTAGAAGGGAGTCATCCTTCACTGCGGGTTCTTCTTTAGATTCTACCACACACTCATCATGAATGATGGTGTAGGTTAGCTGCATAACACCAACTCTGTTGGCAACTCGATCCTCATTCACAATAGGTGAGGAGTCCGGAATGGGAAAACACAAGATAATACAATTTGGAGGATCAACAGAACCAGGGGATGCAGGTTGAGGGAATGAATCCACTTGACAACCAACATTCTTGCAAGCCAAATCTGCGCAGATATCAAGAACAGGAGGGGTGGGAGGATGTGACAATTCAACATATGTGTGTGCATGATCTCCCACATCACTCCACAATGGTGGAGCTGTTTGATGAGGTGAAGGCGGACAATCAATTGTGACAACAACTTTACCTTCCTATGATTGTGCAGCTCCATCACAAAAGTGTGCTCAGTGGGGTTCGAATATGCGAAGAAGATACTCAAATCTTCCATAAAGAAATTCCCAAGCAATTTCATCTTCAGGAAATCAGTTTGCAATATTACAAAAGCGTGTGTAAAACTGATCAACGGATTCATCGGGTGATTTTCATAATTTCTTGATCGAGTGCTTTATAGTTAAAGTGATTGAAAGCACAGTCTATCTTTGCAACCAGACAAGCAAGAGAATAAATAGAATTTTCAAGCAGCGTTGCACACGAGTCCATTGGGTTCCCTCGAAGTGTGTAGACAAACAATGTGTAGGTCATGTATTCTTCAAAGATTCCATGTCTTTCACATGAGCCTACAATGCCAACCACGTGCCTAACCAAGGCTATGTGGCCTCCACCATCATATGTTTTATGTGACAAGTTATCCGAGAGCTTTTCTAAGATAATGAAGTCGTTTCCATAAGACATACACTCTGGAAGAGAAACTCTATAGTTATTCATGATAGATATGAAGAGATTCAAAATATATGTGAGGACTAAGCTTGTCATCTTGCCCTCCTTCTAGCACCAAAATTTTGATGTTTTTGGACCCGCCAACATGTAAGGGGATCTCCTCGGTAAGAAGTCCTAATTAGACCTCAGATTGTTTGGTGTAGGAGTCCCAACAGTGGGTTGTACGGTAATGCCTTGACCACGATTTCACACAGAGGCAAGTAAGATGTCTCTGTTGGTAGCAAGGGTGTGACAGGTACAACAAGCCAAGAAAGGTGCATGAGATGTTCAAACACACGGGGGTTGAGATGAGTGCACCCCTTGGAAACCTGTGATAGCATGGAGTTAAGAAGGGAACACATGAGAAAAGATGCATCACAAAATGGAAGACAAGTTAGCTAGCAATCAAAAGTGATGGTTAAACCAACAACATGTTTCAGAAAGATTCATACATACATACATGCGTAAAGAAACAAATACATATATCATTTAGAGTAAACCAGATAGCATAAAATACAATACAACATATGCATGAAACGTGTTGGCTCTGTTATATTAATAAGTGTAAGTTCCAGTCATACAATACATCCATGTCTAACCACTAGTTCCGTCAACAGAACGTTATAGCCAAAACTGCCTGGTCCTCCAAAGAGATATACTAGCTCTGCACAGTGGAGAAGCCAAGGCTCGTTACCATACTGTCCAACCTCTCTCTAAGATAGTCCTATCGGAAGCTTTGCTAAGCAAAATCCCTTACAATGAGTTATGAGGTTTTATTTATAGCAAAGGGTGGGGTGACCCTTTACATTCCCATTTGCGACAATTCATCTACCCTCATGACTCTTCATATACTCTATGACTATTACTTCCAACTATCGACACTTGAACTTCCACTTGACAAGACATTACATTACAATGCACATGTGCCCATGTGAGACAAAATGCCTAGAGAAAGCCATGCAAGACATCATTGACACTCGGTTCGTTGTGATGAGACCAAGTCTTTGACATGCTTGTGATGGTGAAGGTGGTGAGTTGATGCCAATCTTGGTCATCTGTGATGGTGTGCATACGCTCCATGGTGACATTTTGCTAAAGCAAACTCTTGCCTTCGTTGCATCCTGTGCATTGGTGTGGCTCCTCCATTGAGATCATCTGCTAACATGTGCATGGTCTTCTTGGGTGCGGTCGAACTGGCAACATGCTAATGCATAGTGTCTGTGCTCATCTTCCAGTGTGTGTTGGTGGCCATGTGCATCAACTATCAACTGCATGTTTAGCTCCAGTTGGACTTGCTTCTTGTCTTTGTCTCGATGAGTGTGTTGAATGGGTGGGATCGCATGCGAGTGCACAATGACATGCATGTTGTTGAATTCCCTTGCATGCGATCAACAACACTACTCATCATGTCTACTACATGCCAGATGCTAGGATGGATCTATAACTTGTACACGCATAGTTTCATCCGTCTATGCATGTTGCACCCTGTGTTGTACCTGTTCATGCTGTAACTCATTCTCTCGTCTATGAAACTCTTGTTCTTCCTTGAGTTGCTGCTTCAACACATGCAACTCCTTCTCTGTTCCGTTCTATGTCTTCACATGATCTTCATGTCGCGTCATCACCCCATAGCCTAAGTCTCCAAAGTTGCTTTCATCACAAATGGATCTGCTTGAGCTTGCAACTTTGTTCTGCCTTTGTGTTGTCAACAACCTTCCTCTTACATTCATTGCATCTAGTGTGTTGCCTTCAGCTGCTGTTCATGGTGCTTCTTGCTATGATGTCGCTGTCGTCATATCTTGATGTCCTTGTCTATGAACAACTTGATGTCTTTGTGGGTAGGTAAGTTCATAGACACTTAATCGATTGCATCCCCAAGTGTGCTCTAAACAGTGTCTTTGAATTTGATCTCCTAGAAACCATTGTAACTGTGTTGCTGAGAGGAAGATAAACACCTATGATACCTGGAGACATGGAAACACTCATGGCAAGCAATCTATCAGTCGAAAACCAAAACGAACTTGAGAACTGACTTGCAACATACCTGTGTGACTGATCATGAAGGTCGCGCAATTTACCCCAGGAGGTTGGGAGACTGATTGCTAAAACTACGCAAGATACAGTCCGCGCAATCAGGAGGCTAACTAAATGTTGGAACTGTGCAATGCATTGTCTAGACCGGCCTGTTGAGGACAAAAACTGTGCAATGTGCAATTTCAGTCAATAATGACATGCAACCAGCGAAATGCATTGCGCAGTTTCTGGGGCCAACAGGACACTGCCTCCAAAGAATTGCACAATGCAAGCCTGGATGTTAGTGCCAGGCTAGACTTGCGCAATTTCTAGAGGGAAGGCAGAGTCTTCGTTTCCAAAAATGTGCATTGCTAGCCGGGCAATGCACGACCTAGGCCAAGGAAGCCCAGTCTAGCCAACGAGTGATTGAAAACATGAGAAGTGTGAATGCATGATGAGATGAGTGCAAGCAAGAGTGAATGATCATTCATGCAAATAGAAAGTACAGGATTAAGGAAATGGGAAAGAATGCATGTGTGTGAAGCGAGCCGCTGCAACAGTGACCCTTCGTGCAAAACAATTTCATGCATGTGACAATAGTGAGATGAAAACAAAAACTGAAATGGTGCTTATACAAGCTAACATACATCAAAACAACAAAAAGTGCTCACTGAAATCAAGAAGACAACACTCACACCAATCGAAACACAAAAAGCGACAAAAATGCAACACAAGACATGAAAGGTGGGCTTACCCAACAACTGAGCTTAATGTTCCGATGACTCCTAGATGCAATGTGGGATGTCAGAGATGCAAGGTCGATGTGAGGAATGAGATTTGCAGTGTTCGGTTGATGTGTTTTGATAAAATTGAGGTTGCGACATGCATGCCACAGATCTAGGGAAAGCGACACTTGGTGGGAGGTTTCTGAAATGATCCTTCCATGTAACCTCCAACTGCTAAAAATAGATCACTGAATCAAGGGATGCATTTGCATGTTGCCTTGGGAAAGCAACCCATGAATGCAAATTAGTTTTTCTTAGTGCCGAAGGGAACTGGTCAACTCACATGCACATGCAATAGTCTACTTAGCTAGGAGGAAAAAATGCACATTTTTGGGAGGGAGCTTGGCTGGCTGCCCAGAGGGATTGCACAATTTCTGGGCAGAGAAGCTGAATACTTCCCAAAATTGCACAAATTTTGGGCTGAGCAACCCTGCTGGGAGGAATTGTGCAATTTTCTCAGTGAATAGTGACAGGCAGATTTGTGCAATTTTGGAGCCCAGCAGGTTGCCAGACAAAATTATGCAATTTCTGGAGGGAAGGTTGCTTTCCCTCCATAATTGCTCAATTTTTTGAGGGAGATGCTCAGCCTGTAGCTGGACCAAGTCTGGTGAAACAACCTATGAGGGGGATGCAACAAGCTTTGATGGAAAGGTTGTCATTCTGCAAGAAAGTCACTGAAGCTTGTGTACTTGACGGGACAAGACATGCTGCTGCGAAAGGTTGGTAGAGAGGCTCCAGAACGAAGCTAAGAATAAATTTTAGAGGGTGGTTGTAGCCACTACAACAGACTGATAAGAACTCAATCAGGAAATGACATAATTTACATTGTTGTTGGAAAATTTTCAAAATGATAGCCTTTATAGTAAAAAAAAAGACAAGTGATGCTACTACCATGGCAAAATTATTCTTCAAAGAAGTAGTTACCAAGGAGTATTATCTCTAATGGAGACACCATATTTGTGGGCCATTTATGAGAAATTTATGGAAAAAATTATGAACCAACCTCATCTTCAACTTAGTATATCATCCTCATAAGGATGACCATACATAAGTGAATAGAAGTCTGGGAAATATTCTAAGAAAAGTATTCTAAGTTTGGGTAGTCTAGGTTGTGCTAAGAAAATAAAATGAAACATGGGAATATGGGAGATGCCCATTAAGAAACAATTGAAATTCATAAGAGTGTTAACAAGACAAATGGACTATATCATTGATAATATAAACTCTATATTTTCATTAACTAATAGAATGCACTCATAAGAAGGGGACGAGGATCATGAAGTTTTGTTCATAACGAAAACATTGCATAGTTAGAAGAGAAAATAAAGGTAGTTCATTATAAGTGTGTTGTTCTTCAACACATGGTTGTAGGTCTCATAACAAAAAAATTGGTAGCTTATTTAATTAGTAGAATGTCTATTAAGTCTATAATGGAGAAGCTAAATAAAAAGAAACAATACAATAAAAATAAAGGGATAAAGGGATGTGAAAATGTTGAATGTGAACCATATCTCCATAATAAGTAAAGTGAATTTAGAAGAAGCTCACAATCAACATAATTTTATTAATAATTTGAGTACCAACTTCGTTTGAGGTACAACCAGCGTAGATTTATCTTAAATACCGATATAACATGAGTGAGGGGTCTAATTTCTCTGCAATGTTTTTTTAGGAGCCGACATTATTTAATGTTTTGTATATTTTTTTTTGGTTTTTGAAAATATTTATTTGTATAGTTTTTTTTTTTTTTTTTTTTAACTTTTAGATTTTTAAAAATATTTATTTTGGCTGACATAAGCAAAATTTCAACTTTAATGAGTGAAAAACACTCTTACACATCATATTGGGTTGTAGAATGAGCCTATGGCTCAATGATTATATTCAACCTCCACGAAGCTGACAATAGGGTTTTCTGAGCCTAGAGATGAGAATCATCATTAACGGCCATGAAAACATTAGCAGCGTCATTGTTCCATTGAGAGTAATCCTCCTCAACCCTACCACCCCATCCATTATCATCTCCTGCAAACTTTGGAAACCCCCCTTGACACGAGCAGATTTGTTGACTTCTCTATGAAATTGGCCCAAAATGGTGAGGGCATCCCACCCAATGATTATGGACAATTTCTATCGCCCCCACCAACAGGTTATCCTTCATATATATATATATGAAAATAAAATATAGTCAAGTCTTACTAGCACAAGGGGTTAAGGACGGCTCTGACAAGCAAGGTGACTTAGGATTAAACCTCATGGGGGTGGTTATGCCCTGTACTAGGGGAAGGAGAAATGCTAAAAACATGCAGTCAAATTAGGGCTGGCGTGATCCAAGTTAAGTGTGATCCCTGGATGACTTTGACGGATTAGATGCCCATGGGTTGCGGCTCCTCAAACCATAGGTTAAGCCTAGAGGATCACAAGCAACTTATATAGATATATATATATATATATATATATTATATATATATATATATATATAAACTAATAAATAAAAGGTATTTCATAATTTAGTATAATGAATATATGTGTTTAATGGTAAAAGGATTTTTTTTATGTGAACTTAAATTTTTTTTCCTCAAAATTTCATCATATATTAGGAAAAATAAAAATTGTAGTATTCATGTAGAGTTCCTTGTCAATATATTACTAGGAAAACCACATCTATTGACCATTAATCATAATTCTTATTATTCAAAATAAAAGGAACTATGACTTAAAAGCTAAAAATACCTACCATAATCTGAATTATATCCAATGAAATTAACTGCCAAGTGGCAATCTATTGCATCAAGAGTGAAGTGATTGTAGGTAGGACTTTGACGTTGGTGCCCTGGAGTAGGAGGTTTAAGTTCACACTTGATGTGGGGGCATAGTAAAAAAAAATTCTAAATTTGATAGACTTGTTCTCAACTTCCATAGGAATTATATCTTGAATTCTAGAGTCTTACTTCTTGAATTATGAAAAAGAATTTATCTCAGTTGTTGAGGCAACGACAAGGTTTGAATTCTTGTTCATGAATGATGTATCTTTTTATGATATTTTGAGTTTATATTCGTTATTGTTCAATTATTGTTTGACTCTGTAGGCTTTGTATCATTTTTGGTATCATAACCACATTGATTTCTACCTTATAGGTGTAGAAGTGTGTAGTGTTGTTTAAATACACATTAGGCACTACAAATGTCATCAATTAATTGTTGAACGTAGAGTAGGGAGACTCGATGTTCATGTACACTTGCAAATGTGTGTTTTAAACAATGAGTTGTGAAGCTGACTAAGTTTCTTAAGTCTGTCAAATGTAGAATATTGTAAAATCTTTCGCGAATCATTCTCTTGTTGCAAACAATTTGAATATTTTGTGTTCGCATTTATCTTTTGGCATCAATGCTTTCTCTCTTTCTTTATCTCAAGGATTGTATATGTTCGTTTATGTTTTCAATGAAAAAGGAAACATAATTGCACGCATCAAAACTTATTTGTATATTAATTTTTCAAAATCAAAATACATCACACTAATATAGTGCTTATGAGATCTAACAAATTCTATATTAGGAGGTGGTTATTGAGAGAATTTCTCAACAATCTCTAACAACCCAAACCAAATATACTATTGGAAGCATTAATTCTAACACCCTCCCTTAATATTTACATTACAAACATCAATATAATAATAATAATAATAACAACAACAACAACAACAACAACAACAACAACAACAAAAACAAAAAAAAACAAATTATAGTACTCAAATTACAACATAGATATCTATCTGATTTGACCATCACTAGCACTTACACCCACTCTAGAATCTGTCAAAATACACCCTTTCTTCACCACAACTTCGAGCTTACCACTTGACTCATTTGATACGAATGCCTCTGATCATCATTGGAATATTTATAATGCTTACACTTCTTAACATAGTTTCTTCTAGACACCATGTGAGGGAAGCAGTCTCGATTTTGAACCATTCTATTGGCAAACTCTTATCTAATGAAGACATAGCGTATTTTCTTGACAAGTTATCAAGGAAAGTCATTTGAATACTGAATGTATCTAGTAGTCAATCTTACAAAGTGACTTGTCTAACACAGAAGGATCTCATACTATAATCAGTAGATGTTGTTCTTGAGTCTCTGCATCTCTAAGAACTTAAAAATCGTAACAGATTATAACCATAATCAAACTAATGATGTGTTCAAAAGTTTCTAAGCACCAGTAGCCACCTATTTAAATTATGTTTATATGTTAACAAATAGATTTTTTAACTTTTAGAAACCAAAAACAAATCATACATCATAGTTTGAATTTTACTAAACAACTACAAAACATCATTAGAAAGACCAAAGCCTCATAGATATATAAGAGCCACATAAAATATAATAACGAAGGCAAATTAGGCTAGCTCACATTTTTATATTAATTAGAAGAAAATTCATGTGTTTGTTGGTTTGTTGTTGGGTCTGTCACTAGAGGAAAACAACAAAATAGAAAAGCCTTTGTTTGAAAATCTAGAGATATATGATCGATCCAAAAGAAAAAGCATTGTAAAAGAGACCCTAAGAATTAGACATCTGTAATTACTAGTGTTACATAACACAATTTTGGCTATGCTTTAAAAATACAATAAGCTATCAAATGAGAGACTCTATTGAGGATGAGTTGATCATCTTGCTTAGGGTTAATCCATTTCCATTGCATCGTTCATGTTTCTCGTAGCGAGGAACATCCTTGATCCCACATCTTCTTAGATAGTGACCTTCAAATCAATTTATTTTTAATGTGGCATTATATGTCACATGGTATAATTTCCGAGATGTACCATCTAACTATTAATGTTTTTTACATCTATTACAGTGATAGTAATAGTAATAATATTTTTTTTTTTAATTGACAAAGAATAAAAAAGGTTATATTCCAACATCACCGAAGTGTCGTAACATTAAATTTCGAGAGATATAAAGTATGTTTTAGAATGGATATGCGTATAGACATGTTTATTTTATAATAGAGCTTCAAGAATTTTAATTTAATTATTAATAATTAGTAGCACAACCATACATATAAATTAAATAGCTAATAATTACCTATAGGAGTAAATCCATAATAAACATCAAAACATTTACTCCATAATATATCCCATGTTGCTAAAATTAAATTCAACTTAGATCCATCTTAACTTTGTATCTACCAAGAGATGAGAGAGATGGAATCCTCTTTTTAGAGTTAAAAGAGATTTTATCCCTCTCTCAGCTTGGTAGATCTGGAGATAAGATGTGTCCAGATGATTTTTATTTTTGTCAAGTTGTCTATGATCCTCCAGGCTTGACCTATGGGTTGAAGATCCACAACCCAGGGCCATCTAAACTGTCAAAGTCACCCGGGGATCGCACCCGGACTCGGCCACACTAGAACAAGGCACAACCACCACCCATGAGGTTTGATCTTGGTTCACCTTGATAATGAGGCCCATCTTTGACCAGGTGTGCTAGTGGGACTTGAGCAAGATGATTTAATTATTAATTATATTATAATTATTAATTTTACGTTGTTGTTGTTGTTTTTTTTTTAATGTCATTTGATTGAGACAAAATGTTTATAAAACATTACAACATCTCTACCATACTTGGATCGAGAAATCCTCTCCCAAAAATAAAAATAAAAACTAACCAAATTACACATTTATTATTATTATTATTAGATATAAAGAAAATTACTATAAAATTTAAACACATATTCATTTAAAAAATCATGGAACATGATTCTTAAGAATGAGGATTTACTCCCATTTTATCATTTTATCAGGATTCTTAATGTGTAGATATGCTTTGCTACAATGCCAATACCACGGCTTCAAAATTTCCATATACTTGAAAAGGTTATAGCTTACTTCATATGACACTTGTTCATGTAATAATTTTTCAAATTAATAAATTTAATTAAAAGGGAAAAAGGCATAAATGATGTTGACCTAATACTGCTTTTGCCAATATTTCAGCTTAATAAAATCCCCACAAAGCCCAACTTAGGCCAAAAGGAACTTACCTAAACCCAAATTAGGGGATATATCTCATTTAAAGCCACATTTAAATTTAAATGGGAGGAGCCTTAAGGTAATACAAAACCGCTAAATTTAGGATTTATCCAAATATAGCTACCAGATCCAAGACACACACATATACATATGTTTTAGGTCGGTCCCACTCTTACTAACTACTAACACTTAAACTTTCCTCTCGCTCCACGCCATGAAACCAAGCATCGTGATATGTTACTAAACTCTAGAAATCAACTATTAATCTACCCCAACATGTTTCTTGGCCTTACATCATCTCGTCCCATCCAAAATTGTGCGTAGTAAAATCCACCAGGAAATAGAATCTTGGGAACGATAATTATTTCCCTCAATTGTCGTTCTCCCAGCCTCCGTTAATTATCATCCCCAACCTTTTTAAATAATGTAAGAAGGGCTTGTGCTTCTAGGAGTCAACGTTTCTCATGGGCCCCTTATTTATCTTGTGCACCAATAAAGTGCTATGCATCACCCTAACCTCTCACACATCTATTGGCTTCCATTTCAACCAGGGTCCTCATCACCTCAGTTTTTGCCTTTGTTGCACACTTTTTGAACCTCCCAAGGAGACAAAACCTAGGAAACAAGAATACTTTCTATCATTAATTGATCTAGACCTCCATTAAATAACATCCCCAACCTTTGACCTTATCTACTCTGTTAACCTTCTAGGAGGAGTCAATCCTCCTTCATGTGCCCTTTGTTGGTCGCCTATCCAATTATACTAGTTCTATATCATCTTAATGCTTTCTATGTTAGCTCACTGGACGTTCACTCAATGCCTAAACATCCCAACACTCCTATGTATGCTTCCCCTTTTTTCTTATGGGGAAGACCTCCAGTGACACATCACCCCGATGTTGTCTATTGATGAGATTTTTTTGTTTCCACGACTTCTATCAATTAATGTAATGCCATCAACATGAAAAAAATTAAGTCTTCAACTCTTGCTTTTGTTATATTCTTGGCCACTACTGTTTTTCTCCTACATAAGAATAACTTCAAACTTCCACGCACTCCTCTCTATGGATTTTTCTTCTTTTGGCCCTGTAGTCTCCAAGCTTCCACTATGCCTTTTCTCTAATAACTATGATTAAATTGGATTGTTGATCTAGCTGGTTGATCCATGACTAATAGTTGATCATTGAAAATTACAAAAGGCTTTTATCCCTGTATTAACTCCCACATTATTTCTCTAAAGCACTCTCCCTTCTGAGCTTCATTGTAGCATGCCTGCAACACAATTGTCTTATTAATGGGGAGCACTTACAGGCTATAAACAAAGGTTTGATATATATCTCCAAATGATTGAACAAAGAACTCCTCTATTAATGAATATACAAACAATGTTTACAGCATACGTTTTCCTGCAAAATTTACATTGAATTCACACCTATTGGCCTTATGCCCTACAAAGGGATCATAAACTAGAATTAGTTTAGATATTTGATTCACTCAACTATTCAACTCCTAAGAATCTTCTAGAACCAAAAAATCCTCTCAAAAAATCTATTCTATTCCAAAATCTCTCTAACTTCTTCAACCTTCCGAGACTTCATCTTAGAAGAAGATCCCATTCCATACGAAGTACACCAATATTCTAATCTTCCTAAAACAATAGAAAAATAGAAATACTTGACAATTAGAGAACCAACTCCCTTAGTAAATGAAAGATCCTTAGGTCTTAGTCAAAGGTATTTTACTTGGAGGTTGGATGTGCATCAATTGATGTAACTTTTAAAATAAATCTCAGCCTTTGATTTGTGTATACTATCATGAATATTTTGTAACATCCACCTAATAATTATTGATAATTAAATTAAAAATTTGGAAGCCCCATTAAAAAAATAGACATGAGTATGGGCTTAATTAAACCTCCATAAAATATTCTAAAATATTCTTAATACTAGACATAAATCAAAGGTCGAGATATATCTTCAAAATAGTTATGTTCCTTTTCTCTTTTAATTAAATTGATTAATTGAAATAAATGTCATAAGTGTCATATAAAATATAGCATAGGTTTTTAAGCATGTGATATTGATAAGCCATTATATATAACAAATCTTATTTATAGATTAAAAATCTCCATAAT
>APFE030978978.1:10538-25849 GCA_000404065.3 Pinus taeda
AAGAGAAGTATTCTTGTATGAACAGGCATATGGCTTGTGGAGTATTCTCCTTCCTTAAGGAGTGACTGTATGGTGTTGCCCTACCATAAGGGTTTGATAATAAAGACTCATTTCTATCTTATTTCTTGGGTTTATTTGCATTATCTTATATTTTCATATCATATCTATAATATTATTGGGTTAGATCTACAACAGACTAAGAGCATGTGGCAGATGCACGTTTATGCGATTCGAACTTGGGTCACTTCGCCAAATCATTCGCGCCTCCATCTTCTACCCTTTCAAACTTACTAGACCACTACAATGAGATGAAAGCCTCTCTAGCTGGGTCGTTTCCATTCATTATTGGGTTCATTTGGTAAGGAAAACAGAGTTACCACATCCCTCGCCTTGTTGTGGGGTCCCTTATTCCTCCATTGGCTTCGTCAATCTCTCATGCCTCAATGCTACTCTTTACTGATTATAATTTAGCTCAACTATTTTTTGCTTAAGGATTTCAACTTCTGCAGATCCTGTAAAGCATCCAAGGGCATCTCGAGTTACAATGTTGTAAATAAAAAGTATCTTTGCCTGTGCGACCACTGCAATTCCCCGCAAGTGGCAAGAGGAGGTGGGATGCAGGAAGAGGCAACTACATGCCTCAGAATTGTGTTACAATGAAGCTCAAGAGCCTATTTATTATTGAAAAACATAAGAAAACTCTAAACAACAAATAACCTAACTCCAGGAGATGTAATGCCAAGAGTTTGTCGGCCCTGTTGGGGTTAGTTGGGCAGCCAACTTCCCAGGGTCGTAACTTGGTCATATTATCTTAGTTTGGCGCATACGATACCTTGTTGGAAAGGTCTCTCTAAGTAATACAAGATTTTCCACAGGCCACTACCAAAGGAAATGAGCCTATAATGGACCTGGAAAAAATGTCGTTTAGGGGGTTAAAACTGCTCTGAAAGTTCAAGACCCAAAAAACTACTAAGTATAGTAAATGCTAAAATAAACAAGGAAACAAATGAAAACGACTGGAGGTCTAAGTGGAATAGGTTGGTGGCCACCAATATCCACCTCGATCATGTGGTAACTCAATGTACCATTTCGTTGCTCGACCTATTAAAGTCCACTGAAAAAATTGTAACCTAATGGAATAATCATTTAATGAATTTGAAGAACATCATAGGTGATAAGTCATTATGTGATTTGATGGATCCTCTCCAAGCTTACATCACATTTCATTATGTCACTTGGTAATTTAGCAGGAATCATCGACCGAAAAGGATAATGATAAATTGGATCATTTGTGTAATGAGATAGATCTGATAAATCTAACATTGCAATGAAAGGTAATTGTCAGTTAAAGTATTGCTGAGAAGACATATACACTTGAGTATTTAGCCCAACCCATGGAAGAGGATATCCAGGATATCCTAGAATAGTTTGTGTAGTTGGAATTTGCGTTGCTTTAGGATAACCAGGGTAAGTCATGCTAGGTTTAGTTTGAAATGAAAATCCTTGAAAAGGATGACTAGGATATGGTTGACTTTGAAAAGGTTGACCTTGATACAAATGACCCTGTACCATTTAAATATGGACTTGAAAAGGTTGACTTGGGTAAGGTTGACGTGGATACAATATTTGAATTATTCGTACACTTAGTTGATGAATAGTTATCTAAGTCATAGACTAGAAAGTTGGACCAATAAAAGATTGAGGTATAGACTGACTAGTTTGATAACCAGATTCTTGAGGCGTGGTCTCTGTAGGTTGTTGAACTGAAGTCTAAGGAGTCCCTTGCACAATCATTTGTGGCATATATTGGACATGTATTCGAGGTATACCTGGAACTGGTTGTTGAATAGTTGTTTGCACAATAGGCTGAGAAAATATTTGAGGAATACCCTTGATAGGTTGTTGAATGTATACTTGAGGAGTAAACTGGATAGGTTGTTAAACATGTGTCTGTGATATAGTTCATCTAGTAACTTAGACAAGTTGATAAACACACACTTGTGGAGAAACTTGAACAAGATGTTGAACATAAGGAGGGTTCCAAATAATACTCCCCATTCCTGGAAATGGAGCACCAATCAAGGGTTGAGATATAATAGATTGACTTGGATCAACCTAAGGTATCTAACCAAGGTTTGTATAAGTTCCAGTAACAGACAACCCTACAAACAAAGAATAAATTCCTCAAGGAGGTTTCCCTCGAGGAGAAAGATAGGATGGTTGCCCCCAACTAAAAATTTAATCCTAGTTAGAGCTAGTTGAGGAATACCTGTGTTTTCGAATAACATATGAATGTATTGTTATGATGCCAAAGGTGTTTTAGGCATGGAATTCATGTTCTAAGCAATAATTTTTACATTAGTAGTAGATAAACCAAATTAAATTCCAGAAAACCAAGTAGAAACTTGAGAAGAAGGAGTGGCTCCTGAAAAAGTTCCACTGAGTGATTGATACACAACATGAACCAAAAGTCCACCATATAAGAATAATTCCTATAATCCTATAAACATAGAATTCACAGTAGGCCGGCTAGGGGGTCTGCTCATATGAAAATATGAGGTTTGACTTACAGGAGAAGCTTTTTACATGATTCACCTAGGTGTAAAATCAAAATGATTGTGTAAATGAGGAACACCTTGACCTAAAAGTTTTAATGGAATTGAATACCAAGGATCTGGCAAAAAAGGTTCAAAATGGAGAGCTTGAACAATTAACGGATCACCAGTAGTAAGAAGAGGATATACAATATTTTCCTCTTCTCCTTTAGTAATATCTTCAATTCTTAGAAGATCGGGAGGTAGACCAGTTGTAATAATATTTGTTTTAGATGAAACTAGTAGAGGGGTAGGAGTTATAACAACTGAAGGTGACTCAGGCTCATAAATGTCATATTCAGGTTCTTCAACGTTTGGTTTGGTAAATTATGTTTCTAAAGTTATATTGATCTATCATTCACCCTGAATGGTCTCAGGTCCTAGGATTTCAATAACTTCAGGTTCAGATTGAAATATCTCTAATTCTATCCTTTGTGGTTGAGTTACTTCATTTTTTGTCATTTCAAGTTTTGCAACACCATATGTTTCAGGTTGGTTTGATGTTCTAGATTCTGCTGATTTTAATTTCTCTTCTTTGATTCATTCCAATTGGCCATGTATGTATTTAGAGTGTAAACCCTACATTCTACATGAATGTCTTGGTAATTCTGCCATGATGAATTTTATTAAATATTTTTTCCAAATTTTATTCAACCAAATAAATAACCAAAATCAAATAAAAGGGTAGCTAGGTATAAAAGGACTACCAAGCCATTATGAATTGTGGAATATCGTTTCCAATACGTGCAATAAATCTCCCCAAATGTTGTGTTCGGTGTATCACAGATGACAAGGCTGTAGTGCCCCGCTCTGGTTGATTGACAATGATTTGAGATTAACATTTATTTAGCCCTAAGGCCCACACATTATTCTTGAGGACCTTAGGTTGAGGATCCAGACACATGACTCTATTATTAGTGGTTGTGATGTTTATGTATGTTCTCCATTGATATTACGATGATTGTACCATTAATGGTTATGCATGTTCCCTCTTGATATTATGATGATTGTCGCATAAATGGTTATGTTTGGTTTCTATTGAATATGATGATGATGGTAGTAAAGGATATGTATGCTCTCTATTGATATCATGATGATGATAGCTTTGATGGATATGTATGTTTCCATTGATGTTATGATGATGATAGCCATTATGATGTGTCCCATATGTTACCTACTTGCATTAGTTTTGGTTCAGAATGAAAAATGATGTGAATGACTTGGTGATGTTGATGATGCTATTATGACACTGACTAACACCAAGAAACCTTGTTATTGATGTTTATTAAGTATGGTAGGAAACCACCAGAGGCACTCACATATGACGAGTTGATGACACCTAGTTTGATGAAAAAATTATATTATTTTATCTTTGAAATTCTAAGTCAGTTTTTAAACTTGTTATATATGTTTATGTGTATTCTGATGATATGTTAGTGGTTGCAGGAACAGATTTGTTGTTTGGATGAATGAATCACATATGGGTGATGGGCTTGTACAATTGGATGGAACTGCATGGCAGGGGTGGGGCAGTGTCCCTGATCTCACCCACTAGCACTCCCACCATGACTTGGGCTAGAAAGGTTGAAACGCCTTCACCTTGAAGATCACGATGTCATGAGGGCAGGTCCCAAAGTTGGGTCTCTCATGAGGATTTTACCAGGGGATGCGCATCAAGGTAGATTCCTTGATCCATGACACCATTAGTCTCACTATAACATGCAACATAAGAGATGATAGTGGTCTCTGTTGTTGCACCTATACTTTCCCCTCGTAGCCACTGAATGCTTGAAGGGCAAATGGCGTGGCACCCTCAGAACTTCAAGGAAATTTCTTGAAGGGCATGACCAACTTGGCACCTTGGAATCATTAAAAATAAATAAATTAATAAATATAATCAAGATATGAACACCAAGTAAATTCACATCAAGGGTAAATGATGTTAGAAACCGAGGTAATGGAATCAAGAATAAAAATTGGGTTAAGAGGATCATAGGAAGAAATAAAATATTTTGCCTTAAAAACTCTACCCTTCCCATGTTGGAAAATATTAGGTAGATAATGTAGTTTCATTAGGTAAAAAGGGGAAAGAGACACATAAATGTAAGGTTAAATATTAATCCTAAAATATTTAAACCTAATTAAGGGAAGAGGATGGTGAATTAAAATAAGATTAATAAATTAAATTTTAGATAAATATAGAGAACCTCCATGTGGCAACAACCAACATAAGAATATCCATCTATGAGATAACTTGAGTTAAATGAGGGAGTAGATAGGGGATCAAATCTTGACTTATCAATTGACTTTAGTAATGAACAAAAATTAAGGAGTAAAAAAGGGGAATCATGAGACAACTAGGAGAAGAAATAGGAATCCTGTTAAGGTGAGGAAAAATATTATTTTAAAATTAAAATTTAATTAAATAATTTCGGAGATCCTTGATGAGAGAGTGACACATGGGTGGGTGAATAATCAAACTATTGGATTATCAAAAACAATTAATTATGCATGAAAGGTCAAGTTTCACCTATGAGGACTCCTATAAAAGAAGGGGAAAGCCATGGAGAAGGGAATTTTTTTACCCTACTATTGGATGGATGAGACTATGTCACAGTAGTGAATACGAGCTATAGTGAGTTTGGTGTGGTAAAGGACTATAGAGAGGGGACTCTTGAGCCAAGGAATGCTCTCCTCTACCAGCTTATACATTTTGTCATTGTACAACCCCATTGAAAATTGGGGTTCCATGGGGAAGGAGAGTACCCAAGGAGTAGGTTGGGAGGTCAATCGGTGGGTCATTGCATTAGGATTAAACACGTCAACATTCACACTTGGAGGCGACCGATAACAAAGGAGGGAAACTAGCGACAATTCAAGTTTGAACCTCGTCTCCTGGTGAACGGTTCCTATGTTGTTATAATACTCTTTTGTACGACTTCATTATGGTTTTAGTTAATAATATGTAAATTTGATGATATGTTCAATGAAGTGAAATTCAGAAAAGATTTATATATCAATATTGTTGAGTTCCCAATGCTATTTTCTTATGGTTGTGTTTTAGTATTTAAAAAAAAAAAAAAAAAAATTAGGGTTGGTCCCTACACTTGGTATCATAGCTATGTTGAACCCTTGAGACCTATGGGCCCATGCATGCATGACTAGTTTTGCTTAATATCTACTACATTTATGATGTTGCAATTGTTGTTACAAACCTTAGCAATGATGATTTTTGTTTTTCACCCTTAGTAATGTTTGTTTTAATTACCATAGTAGTCATGGTTGAGTATTCATGGTGTCTCCCAGTTGAGATAATCGGGGTTTAGAGCGATTTCTGCAATTCCTCTATCATTTTCACATCTTGCATTATATATCAAAGCACAACTCTCAACTCCCTAAAGTTATTGGCTTGGCCATGATTGCTTGTCAATGTATTAGCCTTTTTGTGGTTAGACATTGCTATCGGCTTGGGCAGTGAAAAGAGAAAAACTAATTGTGTAGGATTGCGTGGTAGTTAATCATCCTTTAGTTGTTAGGTGTTACCTTATGTTCATTAATTTAACGATAAAAAAATAAAAGGGCAAAACAATTTATATTCTGAAAAATAAAAGGGCGAAACAATTTATATTGTGAAAAATAAAAGAGAAAAATAATTTATATTGTGAGGAAATGGGTGGGAGATGAGATCTTAGTGATGAATAGAGCAATATCCAAAGATCTTTCTCCGTTCAAAACAAAAGAACCACTATGTCTGTGCTTTTTTAACGGAAAATTCAAAATCTATCCGAGGGCCTAAGCACCCAACTGTTTGGTTATTGTTCGATCATGGATGTATGAGTAGTCTTTTCCTTTGCATCACCAATTCATTACTCTCTCCCTCAACATTAATCCACCCTGCTTAAAGCCAAATCAGTGGCCTGTATCGATTTTGCCAATGTGTTGTGCATATGAACCTGAGATCAATTAACAAATGTATAAAATTCTAGAAAAAAAGTATGAGAGTGGCCTCCAAAGCTTGATCTCTCATGCTAGGAATTCACCTCCAAGCGGTATTTTTGGGTTTTGTTGAGGTCAAATTCTGTCCTTTCATTCTAATTTTGGATTGAAATTACTCTTTTAAGACTTCCAAAGGTGCCTTGATTTCATTACGTTGGCAATTTTCCATTGGAAACCACTTGTGCTATTCTCGTGCGGTTAAATTTCATGCAGTCAAATTTCGTTCCTGCATTTAGTTCTCTCAAATCCTACATCGTTCGAACTCTTAAATGGATCTTTTTGATGCCATGCATATTGTGTATGGAAAACTGATAGATTTCATTTCCTAACGATATTTGCTTCTTATCTCATGGCATTGACTTATTGGGAAAATCAGAAATGGTGCCATGAAAGTCATGTAGATAGAAAATAAATTGAATCAGTTTCACCCTCAGAAATCTATAATTATTAAGTAATTATGCCAACAATGCTTTGCATCTGAGATTTGGGCGAGATTTTTGAGATCTGAGTGTAATTATTTGACATAAATTGATTGGATTGAAGATTCAAATTTCTCGGTGTTTTGGCAGTTAAAATGTGGATTGCCTTAATTATCCCAATCATGATACACCCACTTGATAAGGTCTGGTGGAGATTCCTTTTGTGGTGCAATAATTTTGTCGGACATCAAGATTGATTTGAACATTTTCTACAGTCGAATTGATGTTTGTCACAGTCTTATCCTCCAATGCCCAAGATTTGTTCTTAGCGTAGTGATGTAGCCCTAGCAAATCGGGAGAAATTTCCCTAAAAAGATACTAAACCACTACAATGGTGTTTTCCCAATTTGGTATGCACCATAGGATCCCTGCTAGAAAAAGTTGGATTCTTTTTTTTGAATTAAAATTGTAATTGTGGCAAAATCTATACAACATGGAGCGTAGATATGCCAATCAAAAGGGTAACAGAAATTGGATGCAAACTATACTCTAACACAGACTCGTTGGGCATGAAACCTTCAACAAAAAAGCAATTGATTATAAACCTTATTGATCGAATCAGAGACAAGGTGAAATCCAAAACAAAAAAAAATTGACGCAAATGTCACTAATTTCTCGTTTGCACAATAGAAAAGTATATATTTGATATTAATTTCACAAAAAAATAACAATATTTTTAGATAGATTGGATCTCAAAGTTATTTCGAAGAGCTAAGTCAAGGCAACAAATTTGTTGACACATTATAGTTTGGGCCTTGGCCACGGTGAATAGGTCCGTTGATTTTGTAAAGCTTTAGTGGAACCTTAATATTTATGTAGGCCAAAGTTTGCATTACAAAAATAAAATAAAAAAATTCTCGTGAATAAAGAGTGGGGCTTTGTGGTGAAAATTTCTGGGGGTAACGAGACCATTACTATTCCTGAACGGAAGACCACCAGGGCTGAACAAGGGATCTTGTTGACATTGGGAGACCATTAACCAAGTGAATAAATTATGCACTCCACTCGGCTACTTTTAATATGGAAAGTCAATTTAATTTAGAAACTCTTATGATTTATCCTAATATTTAGCACATTTAAGACATTTTTATGAACTAATTATTGATTGCCATGCTATAGTTTCTATAGAAGTTTTCCATCCTCCGTAGGCTTTGAAATACTATATGATTTTGCTCAGTGACATAATTACAGAAGAAGCATTGAGGACCATGACAGAGGTAGACATAGAGATAAAGACAAAGTCTCAAGCAGAGACAGAACAAGGGAGGAAAAAGGGTTGAGTAGATATGGAACAAGTAAGGCAAGAGGGCAAGATAGGTACTTGGATAACTCTTAAATGTATCCAAATGATCACAGAAAAATACGGAAACATGGTTCTTGATCACCACCTCATAGAAGTAACATGCGTGGACCAGACAAGCCCAAAACTGCTAATGTTGGAGCTTATGATGAGGTATCTGTTATAAATACTATTTTTGGTGCTTTCTCTGAAATAAAGCAATGCTTATTACTCACAGATAATAAACTGTTGGTGTTTACTTTTTTTCACACAAAAGAGAACTCTCTCTAGACTTTTAGGGTTTGTCTTTTTATATTCTCAATGTTAATAGAGTTGCGATTTGTTTTTCAAGGCAAAACCAAAGGAAAAAATGAAGCTGTAACTTTTGAAATCCCACTTTTCAAGCAATCTTCATAAGAGTTGTATGCCTTTTGCTTTGAACTCTTGATATTTTCCCCTGTATCTTCAAGTCCCTAACAACAATGGCAATACTAATATTCATCTGAATATTGTGCATTGTGCTAAGTGGATCTATTTGTTTCTCTTTCTCAAAATGATCAATATACTATCACTTTCATGTTCTCTAAGTACACATATTCATTTTAGCCAGCTTAATTGTTTTTCTAAAGGTAAATGAACTTTTTTTTAATGAGACAATGGGCTCTGGGATCTGAGAAATTTAGATGTTGGCTTTCCTTGCTAGCTTGGAAGTATTTCCCTCATCACATGCATTGTACCAACTTATCAGTTTCAATTCTTAACTTGTATGTCTTTTGAGATTCTAAGGAATATAAGTCGATGATTTTACTACAACCCTAACATAGCTAGATGCTTTTGAAATTCATTTAGCGAGTCATTATATTCGTTCATCAATGACAATATCTCTATTAAAACATGCAAAGCAGAGTCACATAGACCCTGGAAACTGTATTAGTCTCAGAAATGGTTACAGGTTTTGGAATCGCACGTTCAATTTTTATTAAACAGGGAAATGAGGAACACACTTAAAAAAAAAAAAAACAGTTACCATAGAATTAAAATATATTGATAAAAAAATCGCATAGTATGGTTACACAACCAATAATTCTCGTGATATATTTGATTTCGGAAAATGATTATTACAAAATAATTGAATCAAGAGACAAGTACTAGGAATATTATTTCCTTGTCATGCAGGCCTTAAGACATACAATAAAAGGGGTGAATATCATCAAGCTTAGCATTATCATACATTTGTTAGCCTTGCTTATTCAACATTACAAATCCTATAAAGTTTTCTTTTGCATTCCAAATCTCCTTATTCATTTCATAAACTCTATCTTTCACTTCCTTGATTCATTCCCTGTGTTGTCCTTTTCGAAATAACATAATTAATTCCCTATAGAGTAAACTTATTGATAATCAACAATTTCAACTCATGTCAGCTATGCTTATTGTAACCTTTATATTTCTATTTGTTTGTTAATGTACTGAGTTTGGTATTTTTGTTTTCCAGAAGTAAACGTTATTACTATTAATTGTTTCATAAAGATAAAAGTGTAGAAATTAATTAAAAGTTAGGATATTTTATGTATGGTATAAGTAAATTTATTTTATAGCTTTATTAAGAATTTTAATTTATATCTTTTAAATTAATGATAGAAGATCATTATATTCTTAGGTCCTTGATTTTAAAGGAATTGTGACCTATGTAAAGGGTTTTTGCTTTTCTCCTCTTAGTTTAAAAGCTTTTGTTTTTTATTTCAATAGTATTATATATATATATATATATATATATATATAATATAATAAAGCATTATAACATTTTTAATTTATCAAGCATATATTTTGAAATATTAATTACTTTGAAATATTATCTGATTTTATATTAAGAGATTATTTTATATATTCTTGCAAAGTGAGATGATATCGTCACCTTACTTGGCCTAATATGTTGGGACCTAAACGCAAAAGAGTTTGTTGTAGCTTCACAACTTTAAATTCCAACAATAAAAATTATTGAATTAATGGCTTATCAATTAAGATAATAGCTATAATAAAGCCATACACTCCTCCATTAATGTGCAATATATGGAATGTTTGTAATAGTTCCCTAACATCTTATTTTACAACTTGATTGGGAAATTTATAATCGAAATGTATTAATGACTCTTTAGTACTATTACATATTTCAATTCCTGGCAAAGTCTTTCCTACCTATAGGCATTCAATAGTCAATTTCATATTATTTCCTGTAAGCAACAGGAAGTTTCAAATGCACAAACACAAACAAATGAATCTCCATACCAATATTTAAGAATGAGTATTGCTATAAGATAACCATTAACTTCATACTGTAACTTTTGTAGCAATTCATGGTTTATCTAGTTCAACTGCAATAAATTAGTTTCAATATCAATATGATAGGCTACTGAAGATCTGTATACGGAAATGAATTTCAATCTTTTCATACCAATCGAAATCAGATAATTGGAATCCTAAAAGAGTATATATTATTTATATATATTCCTCTGGAGGGCAACCTCCTTTCTAGTAGAAGAGCATGAAGAGCACTTAAGGATAGTTCTACAATGTCTTAGAGAAAACCAATTATACGAGAAGTTTTCAAAGTGTTCCTTTTACCAAACCAAGATTTATTATCTTGGGCACATTATCTCTAGGAATGGTATCACAGTAGACCCGATAAAGATCGAGGCCATCATGGAAAGGCCAACACCAACCAATATTCATGAAATACGAAGTTTCATAGGCATGACAAGGTACTATCTTAGATTTGTCGAAGGGTTTTCAAAGATAGCAACCCCATTACGGAGCTCCAAAGAAAGAATAAGAAATTCATTTGGACTGAAAAATGTGAAGAGCCATTCCAAAGGTTAAAGGTGTTATTAACAGCAACACCAATCTTGAAGGTGCCGGATATGGAACAAGAATTTTTGGTTTGTACTGATGCCTCTAAGGAAGGGCTGGGTTGTGTGTTGATGGAAGAAGGTAGAGTAATAGATTATGCATCAAGGAAACTTAGAACCCACGAAGAAAACTATGTAACCCATGATCTAGAAATGGCAACAATTGTTTATACACTAAAGGTTTGGAGACACTACCTTCTAGGAAGGAAGTTTGATCTTAGGACTGACCATTGTGGACTACAACACGTATTCACTCAAGACCACTTAAATACAAGACAAAGATGGTGGTTTGAGCTAATTAGTGAATACGATTTTGATATCACTTACATAAAAGGAACAATAAATAGGGTGCCTGATGCTTTAAGTAGGAGACCTCAGATATTTTTAGTGGTTCCCATAAAGACAAATTTGAGGGAGAAACTGCTTGATTTACAATTTAAAGATGCTTGGTATCAGGAGGTTAGCAAAAGTTTGAGGGAGGATGAAATGAGGGTCCCAAAATATGAATAATACTCCCTTGATAACGATGGGCTACTATGATTTTGGGGAAGGATATATGTACCACCGAATGAAGATATAAGATAGTTAGTCTTGAATGAAGCACATCTTGCAGTATACATGGCACACCCTGGTGTTAAGAAGATGAGTGCAGACTTGAAACCACTCTTCTTTTGGAAAGGGATGAAGAAGGACGTCATGAACTTGGTAGCAAGATGCTTAGAGTGTCAACGAGTAAAAGCCGAATAGATACATCCAACAGGGTTATTGCAACCCCATGAGATACAAAAATCTAAATGGGAAGTTGTATCAATGGAAGTCATTGTGGGACTACCAATGACCTCAAGAAGACATGATTCCATATTTGTAGTGGTGGACAAGTTGACCAAGAGTGCCCATTTTATACCAATTAAGATTACATATAAGGCACCAAAAATAGCCAGAGTTTTTATTGATGAGATTATAAGATTGCATGGAGTGCCTAGGAAGATCATATCTGATTGGGGAGCAGTGTTTACAGGAAGGTTTTGGACCAGTTTCCAAGAAGCCTTGGGAACCCAATTGAACTTCAACATTGCTTATAACCCTGAGACAGATGGGAAGACAGAAAGGACTAATCAAATCCTCGAAGACATGCTTCAAATGTATGTGATGGACCAAAAAAGAGATGGGAGGAGTTTTTACCTCTCGTGGAATTTTCTTACAATAATAGTTATCGGAGTTCCATCAAGATGGCACCATTTGAGTTCATATATGGAAGAACTTGCAAAACACCTCTCAGTTGGGACCGACTAGAGGATTGAGTATTAATAAGACCAGAAGTGGTGCAAGAGATGGAATAACAAATGACTATGATTAGGGGAAGGCTAAAATAAGAACAAGATCGAAAAAAGAGTTATGTTGATGCTCATCAGATAGACCGAAGTTATGAAGTGGGAGATAGGGTGTTCCTGAAATTAAGGCCCTCCCCAAAAAAATGAAAAAAAATCTCTATAAAATTTGGAAAGGGAGAAAAATTGTCTCCACGATTTGTGGGACCTTTTGAAATCTTAGAAAGGAAATGGTTGGTGGAATATAGGCTTGCATTACCTCCATTTTTAGCGCGTATGCATGATGTGTTTCATATTAATTTTTTTGCGTCATGATATTTCAAATCCTTCACATGTTATTAACTTTGGTCATTTGCAGGTTTCAGACAAGGGAACAATAATGGCCAAACCAGTTCTCATACTGGACCAACGAACTTTGCATCTTAGATGACGGTTAAGTTCAAGTGGGACAATTATAGTCCTAGTTCAACTACTTAGGAGGACGCCGAGGAGATTCGTCACCATTTTCCTTCCTTATTCCAAGGACTTCGAGATGAAGTCTATTATTAAGAGGGGGTGTGTGTAGTGCCCCGCTCTAGTTGACTGACAATGATGTGACATTAACATTTATTTAGCCCTAAGGCCCACACATTATTCTTGAGGACCTCAGGTTGAGGATCCAGACACATGAATCTATTATTAGTGGTTGTGATGTTTATGTATGTTATCCATTAATATTATGATGCTTGTAGCACTAATGGTTATGCATGTTCCCTATTGATATTATGATGATTGTAGCATCAATGGTTATGTTTGGTTTCTATTGAATTTATGATGATGATGGCAGTAAAGGATATGTATTCTCTCTATTGATATCATGATGATGATAGCTTTGACGTATATGTATGTTTCCATTGATGTTATGATGATGATAGCCATGATGATGTGTCCCCTATGTTACCTACTTGCATTAGTTCTGGTTCACAATGAATAATGATGCGAATGACTAAGTGATGTTGATGATGCTATTATGACAACGACTAACACCGAGAAACCTTGTTATTGATGATTATTGAGTATGGCAGAAACCACCAAAGGCACTCGCATATGACGAGTTGATGACACCTGGTTTGATGAAAAAATTATATTATTTTATCTTTGAAATTATAAGTCAATTTTGAAACCTACTACATATGTTTATCTGTATTCTGAAGATATGTTAGTGGTTGCAGGAACAGATTTGTTGTTTGGACTAATGCCTCACATATGGGTGATGGGGTTGTACAATTGGATGGAACTGCATGGGAGGGGTGAGGCAGTGTTCCTGATCTCACCCACTAGCACTCCCGCCGTGACTTGGGCTGGAAAGGTTGAAACACCTTTGCCTTGAAGATCATGATGTCATTAGGGCAGGTCCCAAAGTTGGGTCACTCATGAGGATTTTACCGGGGGGTGCGCATCAAGGCGGATTCCTTGATCCTCGACACCATTAGTCTCACTATAGCAGACAACATAAGAGATGATAGTGGTCTCTATTGTTGCACCTATACTTTCCCCTCGTAGCCACTAAATGCTTGAATGGCAAGTGGTGTGGCACCCTTGGAACTTCAAGGAAATTTCTTGAAGGGCACGACCAACTTGGCACCCTTGGCATCACAAATAAACTGTTAGGTGTGGCACCCTCAAAACTTCAAGGGAATTTCTTGAAGGGCACAACCAAACTTGATACCCTTGGAATCATTAAAAATAAATAAATTACTAAATATAATCAAGATATGAAAACCAGGTAAATTCACATCAAGGGTAAATGATGTTAGAAACCGAGGTAATTAAATCAAGAATAAAACTTGGGTTAAGAGGATCATAGGAGGAAATAAAATATTTTACCTTAAAAACTCTACCCTTCCCATGTTGGAAAATATTAGGTAGATAATGTAGTTTAATTAGGTAAAAAGGGGAAAGAGGCACATAAATGTAAGGAGAAATATTAATCCTAAAATATTTAAACCTAATTAAGAGAAGAGGATGGTGAATTAAAATATGATTAATAAATTAAATTTTAGAGAAATATAGGGAACCTCCATGTGGCAACAACCAACATAAAAATATCCATCTATGAGATAACTTGAGTTAAATTAGGGAGTAGATAGGGGATAAAGTCTTGAATTATCAATTGACTTTAGCAATGAACACAAATAAAGGAGTAAAAAAGGGGAATCAAGAGACAACTAGGAGAAGAAAAAGGAATCCTGTTGAGGTGAGGAAAAATATTATTTTTAAATTAAACTTTAAGTAAATAATTTCGGAGATCCTTGATGAGAGAGTGACACATGGGTGGGTGAGTAATCAAACTATTGGATTATCAATAATAACTAATTATGCATGAAAGGCTAGGTGTCACCTATGAGGACTCCTATAAAAGAAGGGGCAAGTCATGGGAGAAGGGACTTTTTTTACCCTACTATTGGATGGATGAGACTATGTCAGAGTAGTGATTATGAGCTATGGTGAGTTTGGTGTGGTAGATGACTATAGAGAGGGGACTCTTGAGCCAAGGAGTGCTCTCCTGTACCAACTTATACATTCCGTCGTTGTACAACCCCATTACAGCTCGGGGGTCCATGGGGAAGGAGAGTACCCAAGAAGTAGGCTGGGAGGTCAACCGGTGGGTCATTGTTGTTATATACCTAGGGGGGATAATATGGGGTACCAAGGGAGGTACCCAAGGTAATAATGTAATAATGGGATGG
>APFE030978979.1:5060-97486 GCA_000404065.3 Pinus taeda
ACTATTTGATTCCAAGTTTAAAGACTTCAAAGGAAAATTCTAGACTCATTGGCTTGGGCCATATGAGATCGATAAAGTCTTTAACAATGGAGCGGTAAGAATCAAGACCATTGATGAATTTCAAACTCCTCTTATTGTGAATGGCCATAGATTAAAATTTTATCATAAGCCACTCTCAAAAGAAGAATTTGTCAAGATGTTTCAAGAGAATTCTACAATGAGGTTGGTGAAGAAGAATTCTTCTTCCCCACCAACCTAACCTTTATTCCTTTCCGTTAAAAAAGAAAATAATAAAAATTTGTATAAGCCTGAAAACCAATCTCTGATTGGCAGTCTTATACAGAAAATGTAGAGTGAAAATCAGGGACACCTGACACTCTATATTTTCCAAAAAAAAAACTTCCTTTCTTTATCATTTCCATTTTCTTTCTTTCACTCCACTCACCTCATCTCACTTCATTTCATTTCCATTTTTCACTCCACTCACTTCATTTCACTCCATCTCATCCATTCCATTCCATCAATAAATTTTTTTTTATTCCCATGATCATTTCCATTCAGATAGTTATGGTCTCACTATCTTTTGTTTAGCTAAGTGGTTGTTGTGCCAAGTTTCCGTGGCCGGAATTAGTTTCCGCAGCCGGAATCAGTTTCCGCAGCCAAAAGCAGTTTCCGCAGCCACCACTCTGTTTATCAAAATTACAGTCAAAGTGTTAGTGTAATAAAATAAAAATGCAGGTATGACCAAGCATGAAGACATGGATATGGGGCATCCACAGACATCAACAGGGAGCAACTGAGTAAGGGCTATTGGACAACAAAGACAAGGATTCTAAAGGTATGGTCAAAAATTTATTTCAAGTAGCAATTAAAGGCACAAATTTGCATAGTTATTGAACCATTAAAACTTACTATGTGCAATGATTATTATGATAGCTCCACTACCATTCCACGACCTCACTCCATAACTCACACATTTACTCCCTAAACGGTCTCATGATTATTCGGGTTCAACTCATGGATGAACTACACTCTCGCACTCCACTTACATTCATGAGACATGACCTATATGGATACGGCTCCTCTCCACCATACTCTGTGCAGTCATTTTAACAAATTTAACATCTCACACAGCTGTTAAATTCAAAATCCCGACGCCATTTCATTTGTGTTAAGCCGCACTTCATTTAGTATATGCCTCCATTCTATCTCGGTTGCCCATCCCCTGTTCCGCTTACAACTCCTGAACATTTCAATTCCCGTATCCATTTTGACCACCGTTCTTCCACAAAGAGAATCGTCTTACCTCTAATAAAACCCTCATACCATACGCAATTGAATTTCAGAGAAAATATTTTAACAAAGGAAGATGGGACGGCTACTGAGGGCAGAGCCGAAAGGGCTTAAATTTTTAGAAGGGTACCCGCAGGAAAAAGAATTGCTGAAGAAAGCCAAATGGCTTCGTTTTATCCAGAAATTCAAAGGCCATAATAAGGAGGTCACGAAAGCCTTTGCAAGGTCTTTCAATGACCAGGTGGTAGAGATTGGGGACCTGAAATTCACTATCATCGAAGCCTCAATTGCTGTAGCTACAGATTTGACCCGGGAAGGAGAGTGTTGGTTCAAGAACAAAAGTCTGGATGAGCAAGCATGGAGAGTCATATTGTGTAACCCAAGTATGGACATTACTGTGTTTACAAGAGGGATTCTTGTTAATGCACTAAAAGAAGAATGGGCAGGCCTACTATTAATCATTCATAAATTTATTACTTGTGAAGGCCGGTTTGGTACGATGTATATGTATCACACTAGACTCTTGATGAACTTTCTAAAGAAACAAGCTCTTAATTTTCCCTATTTCTTACTATTGAGTTTGAAAAAGATGAGTGCTACAGTCCAAAAGAACATAGGAGATATAGAGCCTCATTTGTACCATCATGGATTAGTGAGAATTCTAGTCGAAGACCAGTTGAAAAGAAACAAAGATACTTGGGAGAGGTTTCTAGTGAGGAACTATTTTCAAGAACAATCCGAAGCCCCGGGAAGCAGTACACCAAAGGCACCAAGAAAGAGTAGGAGAAAATGGAAACGTGTCATAATCCAAGACTCTCCTATTGACAAAGCTGAAGAAACTATTCAAAAATAAAAGGAGGAAAGAACTAAGGACAAAAAGCAAAGAAAGTTGAAGGGAAAGAGGAACCTACAAGATGTTTATCAATCACCAAACCTTCTATAGAGGAAGATTATCAAGTGTTATCAGAGAGACTAGTACATCTCCAACAGCAAGCTGCCACAGCCAAAAAGGAAGAAAAAGGGAAACAAGTTATGGAAGAGGAAAGTACTAGTCCACAGTACTTAAGGAGCAGCAAACTCAAAGGAAAGTGGAGGAGAACACAAGTAAAAGGACCCCACTTCATTGACTTGGGTGGGGAAAAACCTGAGAAACCTCAAACGGGCCACAGTCCACCTCATCCTCTGCCTGATATTGAAGCCAACCCGTCTGATGTTGATGAAAGCCCTTCTTGGCCAGAACTAGAAGACAACACTCCTCCTTAACGAAATTTTGAAATCAGCCCGAGGCTAACACTTGAAATTGATCCAAAATAGCAAGAGGTATATGACTACCTCGAATCTCTAGAGAAGTCAGCTGTAGGCCCGAGCACACCATCCATTCTTCCTCACATGACACAAGATTCATAGGTTCAAGCTTTGAAACAGGAAGTGTTTGAATTAGAAGTTCTAAACAGGCATATCAAACAAGAAAACGAGGCATTAAAAGAGAAAAGCAAAGTGGACAAAATTATTCATGATAATACCATGTTGCATATGGGATTGTGGCAGAAGAAGAACGGGAAACTAAAGAAGAAGTGCAGGAAGCTGAGCAGGGAATTAATCAATCTCAAGTTCAGATGTTTGATAAGGAAACCCAGGATGGTAGTAGCACCAAGGAAGAAGAGGAGAGGACTAGATGTCTTAGCAGAGGCTTTAGAATACATAGATTAAAGGGAGATGACTAAATTTTGGTTGCATGAGGACATGCAACACCTTCACAGTGGGGGTATGTTGAGTCCCGAACTTACACCTTCCCTACATCCCTTTTCAGCCTTTTTCTCCAGTTACCTGAACCTCTAAGCTATCAAATCACTGCATAATAGTTTAAAATGAGTATATAAATGGTTTCCTAACTATGTTTTGTGACTGCTATTTGATTTAGATTTTTGTTCAACCAGCTGCAGAATCTGCCACTTTTCGCAGCCATAATCAGTTTCCGCAGCCATTTTGCTAAACTGTATGCTACAGGTGTCCATTTAAGAACTTAGCCACATGGGCAAGCTATAAAGGACGTGGACATGGAGCATGTCCCCTTGGTTCAGCCAAATCATCCATAGAAGCCTGCAGTCAAGGTCGGTCAAACGGTGGTCAACATAAAGAGTTAAGCGGTGGCACATCTCTGTTTTCAGCACGAGGAGGTTTTTGCGGCAAGGTCCTGAGTTTTAGGAGGTGCATTAACACCTAGGGATGGCTCATCGACCGTATCCAACAAACCATCTCTTGGATTTACTGTCCACGGCCACCATACTGCTATAACTTCTGATTTTGTCTTTTACATGCTTGACCACCTGCGTAGGCCGTGTTAGTTTGTTATGTATTTCTCTGCTATAAATAACGCATCTCCATATGCGTATAGCTAGTTAGTTGTTGTCTAAAATTTGACTATTGTAAGAGCCTTGGAGTCGAGACTTAGTCTCTATTTTCATGATTGTTTTGCAATATATGAGAAAACGTTGATTCTTGGTTCAAATTTGTGATTGGTTTTGAATGACCGAGGGTGCAGAGGGCCCTTGTACACCAAGGTCTTGTAACTTATTTATAGTTTTATGTTCTCTTTACACTTTACGCCTTTGATACCATAGTTACTTGTTGTACATATATTAATTTGCTCATGGTTGATGTCATTTTCCTGTTCATAAGTTCTTTTATGCTTTTATTTGGTTGACAACTGATCAGTGTTTGCATTTCAGGTTCTAATAGGAAGCCCAGGAAGTACATATAGGTTTTGATGACTAATGACATGATGGGATTATCTTGTCCTACTGCTGATTTTCTTTATTGATTTTATTTCTAGCATTGCTTATTTCTTAGTTCTGCTTTGATTTATTTACTTTGCTGCAAGTTAGTGATTAGACTATTCATATCATTCTTCAGTTACCAAATGATGAGGGATTGTAAGAGTGAATGTGTAGCTTAATCTTAGTTTTATTTCATGCAACTTAGATATCAAATCATTCAATTTGTGTATGACTACTTCCTATAGCTAGAGCGAGTCAATGGTGAGGGGTCAAAAATGAGTTGATGTGATATGATTAGTTTACTTTACTTTCAATCTTTCAATTGCTTTGAGTTCAGTCTTTTATCTTCTTTATAACAGCAGTAAGGATACTAGGTTCCATAGTCATAGTTCACTGTTTTGTTAATTAGAATTTAGGCACATCTTGATTTCATCATTGTAAAGTCTGAATGCTTTTCGATCACTTTGAATTTATTCATTGAATACAATTGTCCACATCTCACACACACCATTTCACATTAGGAAATCAACAAGAAGATAAATTCAAAAACAAACTAAAAAAAAACTGAAAACGACAAGGAAATAAGAAAATGGTTATCTTGCATAGATAGTGCACCTCACTTCAATATTTTACGACTCTCGGATTGACAATTCACATAGCAATTTAGAACACACTAAATTGACCAAACAGTTACCACAGGGTCAATAAGGAATTTTTTTGGGATGACATTAAATATGATATTCAAAAGTTTGTGGCATAATGTTTGGTTTGCCAACAAAATAAATTTGAGACAATTAAGACCCCGGGTCTATTACAACATGTATCCATTCCAAGTCAGCATTGGGAGGAGGTACCAATGGATTTTAGCATAGGTTTACCCAATTTTTGGCTTTGTGGGGGCTGACCCAAGTTCAGTGTTATTTAGCCAAACAAATCCATACACTATTGGCCCTTTCGACATCAACCAGAGGAGTGCGAACCGAAGTCTCACCGGAAGCAGTATGGAGGGATGATGGAACCAATTTTCCGCACCCTGGGATGGTCATGATGTCGGTTTATACCCTCTTCCCCTACCTTCGTGCATGTCGTTAAGCCTTAGGTCTCTGTCAGTCTACCCTTTATTCCACTCTTCAGTACCTCCGCGAAGGTGTACGATTGACCTTCACGTAGCCCTAACCTGTGATCTAGGTACTTCTGCGCAACTGTGACAATGTATTGTATAGGTTCCCAAGTTATATTAAGTGTTTTACTTATATTACTAATCAATCATAGTTAGCGCTGCAAAAACTTATATCCCTACTTGCGTTCAATTGACCAACACAATCACATATATTCGTGCATCACATGAACATTGTAAATTAAACCCAAAATGCAATATAATCAGGTGAATTAACAAGAAATAAATACATAAAATTTGCAGAATACTTCTCTTTATTGATATCTTTAGTTTAATACAGACTCTATCTGCCCTGAGCACACAGCTGCACAGGTCCGCGCACTTAGCTGCGGACTTCTACCCTAGGCCTCTGTGCACTCAGCTGCAGAGCCTCTACCTACGCTAAGACCCGAAACACTCTCTCCCAAAACTCCAATTCTTCACTCTTTGTTACTCACCTCCCCCCTTAGAGCTTACTTACTTAGCTCCTTTTTATATAATCCCATGGTTTGCGGGCCATGGGTAAATCTTTACAGCTGAATTGACACTTTAGAAAATAAGGGTGGACAACCCTTTATGAATCTTGACACCTTTGCGACCACAAAATGCAGGGAATTTACAACTTTATTACAAAATTATCCCAAAACTGCTCTTGGGGGAACCTGTTCCCAATAGGCCCTTAACACAAACATGGTGACTCACCCTCGAGTCACTCTGCGGGTATGGAGATCTTGGTGCGAAGACCTCCCTGCTCAACCTGTATGACGGCAACCTCGGTGGTGCACTGTGCGGCCTCCTGCTTCACTTCTTCAACTAACTACTTTGTTGCTGGTCCTAAACTATCAACTTGAAGCTTCTATTGAGTCGTTTGCACATTAGTAAGCTTGCCTTCAATAGAAGTCGTGATCGAATAAGCCTCATCCAACCAGGGCTTCAAGCGCGCCTTCAGCACTGCTTCTTTGTGCTGCGCTGCATCTACCTGTTCTTTCAATGTTTTGGCCTCTTGCAGCTTCACCAGTCTCCGTGTGAGAGTGATGGTGTGCGATGTACCTTTTACTTTGTCATAGCGTTGTAGTTCTCACGTCTCTATCTCCAGCTGCTGTACATTGGGATCCTCCTGTAGGCTCGTCAAGACCTCAAATGAATGTTCAAAAAGCCATGTGTGGTCTGCTACTTCACCGTCTACTACCGTTATCACCTCTGTGACAATGGTTGCATGCTGCTCCCTTACTTCTAGTGGAGTCGAAGGTTGGGCCTTCAACTGTAAATTTGTAATATGTAGGTTCAGCTCTAGCTAAACCTTAGCCAACTTTGTGTGAGCGTTACACACCCCTGTAGAAGGCTTGCGAACACGCACCTCCACTAGTTCTCCCTAAGGAATGGCCAACCCTAGGACCATTTGGCATGCCTCCTCCATGACCTAAACTATGTGCTTGTTGTGGTCAGCTACCTCCGTCATGACAGTGATGGAAGAGTCTCATTGTAGGGCCAATTATTCATTATTAATCTTCTGCTCATTGATTTCTTACAAAGCATGGTGTTCGCAGGCCTTCAACTCCACGATCACTCCATCCTGTAGTAGGTGGAGTACCTAGCCAGGGAGTGTTACCAAGTTCAACCCCACTCCCTTGAGGGTGCTGGAAGCGGTCCTATCAGTTTCGCTTTCTGTGGTTAGTGCTCCATCCGGTAGCACTATCACTCGAGAGTCCTTCGTACGCAGCATTTTGGAAACTTTTGAAGTACCAACAACAAGGTTGGTGGACACTGTGCCAGCCTATGATACGCAGATCTGTAGTTATGCAGACCTATCTAGATGGCTCCCAATTGTTGTTGATGTTGTTGTTCGAACTGTTGCAAAACCTCTGTGGTGACATCCCACACTGTGTCTCCAATGCCATTCAAATCTCCCTTGTGAGGGTGATTGGGTCTAGTGACGCCTTACTGGCCTTGGATTTCTTCTGCAGCCCCACTTTTTCTTGTTCTCTTGGATATTTTATGTGGTACGACGCCATCTGAGGGTCCGCTCCATGCTGCTCTATTTGCTCGTCCATTTCTTCTTCTTTTTCGGGTGAAGGCGACCTTGCACCTTTGCCAAAACCACGCTCTATTTCACCTCTCTGATTTTTCACCTGTTGGACAGCATCGCGCTCTGCCTGGGCCTTGTCAGGGACCTCCTTTTTCCTCTTGTTGGCTAGCTGTGCCATCTTGAGCTTGGCCTCCTCTTTTTCGCGCTGTGTGGCAGACTTACTTGACCCCAATGCCAAGTCTAAGGTAGTGTGTCACTCTACTAGCTAGTGATCAAGAAATGCATCAATCACGTCATTCGTTGCCAAGTAAGGCAAGTCATACCATGTCCGCTCAGGGTCCTTCTGTGCCTCGATCGATACGTGCTGAAATTCTACCTTAAACTCAGCGTACTCCTGTAGTTTGGAAAACACAGTAGTTGACAACCGCAATTTGTGATTGATATCCATCCGGATGTTCATTTCCATCAAGATCCAGAAGATCTTGCTATCCTTGATGTGTTGAGCATCCTCAGTCACCCACAACGAAGTGTACTTCGCTACCTCTGGCAGGTTTGATGTGACCAAGGGGAATTAATTGTCTTCCATCAGCTCTTAGGCTACCAACACAATGGAAAACAAGAGCCACGCATAGTGGAAGGTCTTGCTAAGCTCCTGTGCCTCACGACAATTTGCAAGAAACTCACCACAGAGATAACACGCCCAATTAAACTGGACTCTTTCGTCGCATTGGGCTGTAAGAGAAATGACTAGTGCTAACACTTCATCTGTGGGACACTTCCTCATAACCTTTCCTTCCAAAATTTGTATGGCCACCTTGACTGTAGGATCACAAATACTCGAGATGGCATAGCCTCACGACTTCTTCATGAGCTTGAATTTCTCCTTCATGGCCTTCGCGAGGGCCTGCTCGCCACCTTTTCCACCAAACATCATGGCTGGATTTTCCCTTATGTAGGGAAGCTGCGTGATCCGATGGATCAGCCTGTCGGTGATGGGTATCAGCTCCTCTAGTCACAAACACCCATCGTGCACCAAGCATAGCAGTTGCTTGATGATAAATATTGTAATGGGTGTGCAATTATAGTGTGGCACCCATAGCAGGTTAAGCATACCTGCCTTCTCTACACCCCTGAGCCACTTCCGTGGTTCTAATGTAGTCATCCTGGTGGTTTTGTCAACAGTGCGGCACATTAGTTATTCTGTCGCCAAGTGCGGAAACTTTTCATGGTTAGCTAAGTCCCAATATCCCAGTTTCAACAGCAAAACCCACCCCAAGCGTGGTCCTTCAAACGCAATCCCGTCCGGTAGCAGAGGTGTTTGCAAGGCGACCTTGCTTTCATCAATGTCCTTTAGCACTTTGGTCTTGCCTTTGCAAGGAGGGACGTACTTAGGAAACTTAGTGATAGGGTCAGAACCCTTGACTGCAACTTCCTCCACTTCCACCCGCAAATACTCATCATCCATCGGGATGTCCTCAATTTCTTCCTCCTCCAGTTACAAGTTAACGGCTTTTCCCTTTTCTTGTGCGGAGGGCTTATCCTTCTGTGGGTTTCTTCTAGGTGATGCATGCACCGGTATCACAGCCTTCTTTCCCTTCTTATCCTTCAAGCTCTCCTTGGTTGGGGTAGGATTTGGTCTAGGCGTTCGTGGTGACTTGGGGACTTCAACTAGTACCTTTGCAACCTCTGGAGTAACTCCCTTTGGCTCCCTAATAGCTTCTGGCGTAGCCCCCTCGGCTGTCATTGCTTCAGTGTCCATAGATTTGGATCCTGGGATAAAATCACGGATGAAATTACGATTGGACTCGGGAAACCGATCAAACACTTGGTAGTCAAGCAATTCTTCAAAAAATACACGGGTCATGCACATCTGAGAGCTCACCAACTCGATGTTCAAAATGCCAAGTGTTTTTCATTGGGCCTCCACTTGTAATTTATAGGCAATTTTAAATTCAAATCCGACATTCCCCCCACATTCAATTCATTAATTCTAGATTAGTGGAATATTTCCAAGGATCTTACCCATAAATTTTGTCTTAAATGTTGGTCGCCCACTCCATTTGGCTGCATTCTTACTCTCAAATCATGAACAATGACTTTAACGATCAATTTCTAGCTGACCTGTGCGATTTTTCCTTAGGTAGCGCAACTCTCTTCGCGCTACTGTGAACCCTGTGACATTTCCTCGTGTTGCACAATCCTCCAATCATGCAGTTCCCCAACATGGGCAGTGTATTTTATAGTCTCGCACCTCCTTTCAGCTACCTAGAGCACTAAGGCTATGCTACCTTCATATAGTCACTTAGCCAAATCACTGGTGCATGGCTTCAATTGACTGCCATTCACCTTTCCTGGGAAGGGATCATCGTTTAGTTTAACAAACTAAACTGCTCCGCCGTCAGTAATCTCCTTAATGACATAGGGCCCTAGCTAGTGCATTTTGAATTTCCCTGGAAATTTATCAAACTTTCTGTCATATAACAAAACCAGATCATTTACCTCAAAGGTGCACAACTTAATGTGTTGATCATGCCATGATTTTTCGCGTTGTTTTTGGACCTGTTGGTGAAACCAAACCAGAAATATTTCTTCCTCAAGCTCAGCAAGCTATGTGAGCCTCTCTTCTAGGGCTCCATGATCCATCATACCTGTGAGTGTCGCTATGCACAGACTAGGCACAATGTATTCCATGGGCATCACTGCTTCAACACCAATACAAGCCTAAAGGGTGTTTGTCCAGTCAACTTTTTGCATGTCGTCCGATAGGCCCATAGTACTGCAGGTATGTGCATGTTCCAATTGCTTCGCTGAGCATTGCAAACCTTGGTTAGCACGTTCTCCATCACCTTATTGAATGCTTCCACTGTCCTGTTAGCCTGTGGGTGATAAGGCGTGCTTTTCTGGTGATATACTTGAAATTCCTTTGTCAGCGCACTGATTATTCCATTCAAAAAGTGCATACCACGATCACTCGTCAAAAGTTTTGGACACCCAAATCGCATCAATACATACTCAAAGAGAAACTTCATAGTGGTCGCACCTTTGCAGTCCTTCACAGGCTATGCCTCTGCCCATCGAGTCAAATACTTAGTCATTGTGATAATGTACCGTGCTTTTGTCTTCTTTCCTTGGGGCTAAATGGGTCCCACAAAATATATCACCCATTTCTCGAAACGTTGTAACATCATCTGTGGGTTTAGAGGCATCTCATCTCTTCACGATGGTCTACCAATCCTTTGACACACATCACATGCCCTTTAGTAAGTTTTTGAATCCTGATGGAGGGTTGGCCACCACAACCCTGTGCGTAGAATCTTCTACGCAGTTTCCCTTCCTACATAATGTCGTCCTGCAGCACCCCCATGAGCATCTGCGAGGATACTGCTCCTTTCAAACTCTGGTACATATCGTCATAGCACTTCATCAGACCCCATTTTGTACAAATATTCGGCAATGACAGAAAATTCTGCCACGCATACCACTAACTCCTTTTTCTGCTGGATGGTGTAGCCTTCCGGGCTGGTTCCCATCATTAGGAAGTGTATGATGTCTTCAAAGTGACCATCCACAATGCGCACAACAAATAGTTGCACATCAGGTAATCCCTCCAAATTAGTGGGCTCTTCCCCCATTTCAATGCGTGACAGAGGGTCTGGTCCCACATTCAGTTGTTCAGACTTCACAATAACCTCAAATTAATACTCGTGGAACAATAAAAATCACCTACAGATTCTCTCCCCCAACACAGGCTTATTGACCAGGTATTTCAATGCAAAATGATTTGTATACATCTTAAAGTTCCCACCCAGCAAATAGTGTCTAAACTTCTGGAGCATGTATACCATGGTTAATCCTTCACACTCGATGGTGGAATAGTTCTTCTCAGCCTTGGATAACCTCTTGCTAGCAAATTCTATAGGATGGTCCAATTCTCCTATGTTGGCCTGTGTCAGTACTGCTCCCAATGCTATACACGACGCGTCTACATGTACACGAAACTCATTCTTCCAATCCAAGAAGACTAAAATTGGTGTGATGACCATTTTTCCTTTTAGTACCTCCAAGCTCTTCTGACAACCCACGTTCGAACAGAACATGACATCTTTTTTGAACAACTTCTCCATAGGCGCGGTGATCTGGGCGTAGCCCATGATAAACTTCTTGTAGTACCTAGTATGTCCCAAGGTTGTGCGCAGTTGTTTTACACTCCTCGGCGCCTCCAAGTTAAGTATCATTGCGATCTTTGTGGGATCTACCATTGGTCCCTGTCTACAAACAGCATGACCCAACAGAGTCCCAAAAGGCACAGAAAACAAACATTTCTTCATATTGAGCGCAATATGGTACCTTCGACAAGTATCTATCATTAAGCAAAAACTTGCCACATGGCGTTTTACTAATCCAAACACAGTCCAGCCATCAAAGTACACCTCTAGAAACTTATGAATAAACTCCTTGAATGTAGCAACGACTACGCGCGAAAAAATCGTAGGTGCATTCTTCAATCTGAAAGGCATTACAATGTACTGAAAACATCCCCATTCAATTGTGAAGGTTGTCTTGCTTCTATCTTCAGGTGCGATTTTAATCTGATGGTACCCACAGAACCCATCAGTGAAGGAGTACGCTTCCTAGCCACCTACATTATCCAATACCTCATCAATGAACGGAGTCAGGAAAGGATAATGTACGTAAACATCATTCAACTTCATGAGATCTACGCATATCCTTATTTCATCCTTCTACTTCTTTTCTTGTACCACCATTGGGCATATTCAATTAGATTCTTTTACGGGCTCAAAGATGCTTGCCATGAGTATCTTATCTAACTCCAAGCAGACCTTCTCCTTATACTTCGAATTGAGGCAGTAAGGTCTTTGCTTAACCAGCTTTGCGCCATGTTTTAATGTGATCTTCATAATGCCTAGGTCTCCTATTATCCCTTTTAACTCCGCAAACTTGGTAGGGAAAAAATCCTGGTATTCGTGAAGCAATTCAACGACCTTATCTATCATTGCGTCATCCTAGTAATCTTCATTCTTCGCGAATTTGGACTCTGCCTTCGTACCAATATTTACCTGTTTCGTTTTTAGTGATGTAGTTATATTATGATTCTCAATATTTGGTCCCTCGACCTCACAGTGACCCTTGGTTTTAGGGATATTAATCTTTCATGGATCCTCGTCTTCTTCCTCAGTAGTCACGTTATAGCATCTAGTGCACGACTCAGTTGAGTAGTCCAATTGGGTTGAACCATATCCAAAGGATCTTGCGGTATCCTAAATATTGCTACTTTAACTTCTTGTAGTGCTTTATCAATACAATCAAATCCATCTTCGAAGCTCAACGTCATTATGAGTCCTTCACGTAGAATATCTCATTCACTTGTGCCATGGCAGAGGTCTATCTCTAAATACCAATTCATCGGGATGACATCCAAGGTGTGACAGAACAAGTGCACCCATTCAGGTTGGGGCTTCGCTCCATAAGCCTTAGCCCATTTGGCCAAGTGTGTGCGAGGATTTTTCTTCCCGACATACTTGTCTGTCACTCGTAGCTTTGGTTTCCCAAAGCATGTTATCATCATCCTCCTATACTTGCACCAATCGTCAAAGCTACCCTTGTGCATACCCCACCATCTCACGGGCATAGCGCGCAGTGCCCACTCCAAAGCTTGAAAGCGCTACTTCTCTAGTACTTCCCTCTCAAATGAATCCAAAAACATATCCACATCACTCAAGCCATCATAAGTGGGTAGATTTATGACCTCTGACAACACAACGTAGCGACTGGGTCATCATGTAGCTCAGCGTGATTACTTCATGTAGTTCATTCTGCCATCAGTCTAATTCTTCATCCGAGTTTGAGGTGCAAGAACTCTCGCAGTCCCATGTAATTCATCCATCCGCTGTCGTATTCACTAAATCTCGGTCTCACACTATTATTTTATAGATGCAATCCAAATCGTCATCGCTTTCGTAATCACATATTGGTTCAGCATAGCGAGATCCTTCAACAGGATCTAGGGGTACTATTACATGAAGCGATTTCTTTTCAAATATCATCTTTCGCTTCTTTAGGTTTATTACCCCATTCATGTCAGTAGCCTAATCAATGCTAAGGAGCATAGAGCAGGGGTTGCTGTCATCCACAATTTCTATCACTTCAAAGTCAGCCAATGCGCTTGTGCCTTCAATGTCTATAGTTACTCCTTGCAGTTGTCCCATGGGGATGATCTTCTGTTGATTTGCCATCCATAACTAAATTGGAGACCACTATAGCACGGGTCTCCCCATTTGTTCCCAAGCTTGCTTTGGTAAAACATTCGCATCTGACCCCAGGTCTAGAATAAACTGATCCATTTCATATTCTCCTATCTACGCAGTGAGTCTCATCTCACGCCCTGTCCTTGCTTTATGCTTACCAATCTTATGTACCATGCGCAATTCACCCGGAGTGTTTCCAAGGCATCTATTTATAAGTTCCTGTAACCCCTTCATAGCCTTGCTATCATGCAATAGCTTCATGTAGGTCTCTAGAAAGGTTGTAAGTATAGAAGGGTTCATTTCTTGATCAAGGTTATCTCGACTCCCTGAGGGACAGGCCTTGGCGAAGCTCTTCCTTGCTTCCACGAATGTTTCGCGTGCGTGCTCCAAATCAAATTTAGCCTCCTTTGTAGGAGCTCTGTGAACCCATGTGTTGTCTTTGGGATGTTTCCCCTTATCATTGCCCATTGCAATTCCACTTCAAAGCACTATATTCACATTCGGATCCTCCTCGCGAGACTCAGGCCTCATCATTTGTAGGTTCTGAGTCGGTTGCGGGGTAGCACCCCTTTATCACATATCCTTACTATCAGTGTAGGATAGTCCTCTATCTCATGATCAAAGTGACTACAATATTTGCATGATGGACGCGTTGGGTTAGTGCATTCACGAGCATCGTGTCCTAGTCCTCCGCAATTGTAACAGATCCGCTGCCCTTGACCTCTGCCAAGTCCTCCTCCACCTTGGCCTTGTTCACACCCCTGAAATCCTGTTCACACCATCCCAATGCTTTGGTTAGGGGGCTGTGTTTATGCCTGAACTCTATAAGTGGTTGTTCTGTCCATCATCAATTCATAACTTCGGTAGTTGCGCTCATCATGCCCTACCAACCTACAGAAGTTACAAAACAATTGTTGTGGTGTTTGTACAAACTTCTGTAGCAAATGATAGTTATCATTTGTATGTTTCCTGGCTACCCGACATATAGCACACCACAACACAGGCCCCGTGCTTGGTCCTGCTTGGGCTTCCGGCCTCAAAGACATCGGTCCTCCTCCTGCAATATAGTTCACAAAGATTGGGCAGTGGTCTTTGTCATGCCCCCGACCTTTACATTTCAGGCACCATATCTCTTCGCGCGCCTCCAGTCGAATTGTTCTGTCCTGCTTCAAAATTTGCATTTCGAGGCAAATATTTTGCAACTGCGCATGGATTTGTTGAACCCCCAGATTCAGATCTTGCATCGGTGTTTCATGCAGTCTTATTACAATCTCCAAGGCCTCTTCCTGAGTTGTAATCTTCTATTGTGACAGGGCAACTCTTAGGTGAGGAAGGAGCGAAGCCACGAACTATTCACGTGTTGTCCATCTGTTATGTTCATATTAGCTTCGCAGATTTTACACTTCAACCTCTGATCCAATTCCCAAGATGTTTCACATGGTTTCTTCATGATTTCCTTGAACCCCACAATCGACTGCGCCTCAGATTTAGGCCTACTGTACTCTTTATTCAGCGTAGTTTGGATTTCTTCCAACCCAACGTTTGGGTTATCACTAGAGTACTTGATGTACCACGTTAGCGCATGATCCTGCAAATCGCTAACCAAAATTTCCTTCTTCATGTGATTTTCTATGATGCCTTAAGCTTCCCATACAACTTTTACGATGAACCAGAATTGGTCTGGGTCCTCATTTCCCAAACCCTTAAACAAAGACAAATTCACTGAATTTTCTATGTTGAACTGTGGTGGAGGTAGTGGTGGTGTGGGAGAAGTCGCAGGTGATGGTGGTGAAGTTGGAGGTGGTGTAGGTGGAGGTGGCAATCGCAGGAAACCCTATTTTATTAACTAAACTCCACTTCGCGGAGAAGCTTGTGCTACCCCCTCTTCGTCACTCAATGGAGCTGAAATCAGTGGTTTGTATTCAGGACCCTTTTTTCCTTCGTTCCTGTAAGTCTTTCCACTTCGCGTAGCTCCGAACATTAAGGTAGTTGCATAACCTGTTTTTTGCACAATAACATCTTAATCTAAGTATTTAAAGACTTCAAGTACTTACCTCGCGGACCTTTGAAAAATCACTGCTCCGCCTCACTATAACTAACTGAGGTATCAACCGCGAATTCAGTGACAAATCCTCCTATGATACGATCGAGCCAATGATCAACAACACGGACGATCTTATCCTCAAAGGCTTCTAGTCTCTGTACTAGCTCTGGGGTCCAAATAATAGGACCGTCAATCCTCCATCTTCCTTGGCTATCCGCTAGCTTTGTGGTCCACTCGTATAACTCAACTGAAAAGGAACAGAAAAAGATCTTGTGGATTTCTATATGCAGGTACCTGTCCAGCTACTATTCCTTTGTTAGCTGTGGATTTCTGTTCTCCTGTGTCGTGAATTCGTGGATATTCCTATCCAACCAGTCTTGTACCTCTTTCTTAGTTGGATTCCAATGATACGACATCACACATCTCTCATGCAATTTTCGGTCCCGACAATGAAACCATTTGTTGGATTTATGGGGCCTGACCTAGGTTCAATTTTAGTTAGCCAAACAAATCCCTACACTACTGGCCCTTTCGACATTAGCCCGTAGAGCGCGGACCAAAGTCTCACCTAGAGCAATATGGGGGGATGTTGGAACCAAGTTTTCACACCTTGAGATGGTCATGAAGTTGATTTATACCCTCTTCCCTTACCTTTGCACAAGTCATTAAGCCTTAGGGATCTATCATTCTACCCTTTATTCCACCCGTTAGTACCTCCGCGAAGGTGTATGATTGACCTTCACATAACCCTAACCCGTGATCCAGGTATTTCCGCACAGCTATGACAACATATTGTATAGGTTCCCAAGTTATCTTAAGTGTTTTACTTATCTTACTAATCAATCATAGTTAGCCCCTCGAAAACTGGTATCCTTACTTGCATTCAATTAACCAACACAATCACATATATTCATGCATCACATGAACATTGTAAATTAAACCAAAAATGCAATATAATCAGGTGCATTAACAAGAAATAAATACACAAAATTTGCATAATACTTCTCTTTATTGATATCTTTAGTTATATAGAATCTATCCACCCTATGCACACAGCTACAGGGGTCCACACACTCAGCTACGGACTTCTACCCTAGGCCTCTGCAAACTCAGCTATAGAGCCTCTACCTACGCTAAGACCCAAAACACATAGACTTCTCTCCTAAAACTCCAATTCTCCGCTCTTTGTTACTCACCTCCCCCCTTAGAGCTTATTTACTTAGCTCCTTTTTATACAATCACATGGTCTGTAGACCATGGGTAGATCTTTACATCCGACTTGACACTTTACAAAATAAGGGCGGAAAACCCTTTATGGCTCTTGACACCTTCACGCTCCGCGACCACAAAATGTGGAGACTTTACAACTTTATTACAAAATTATCCCAAAACATGGGCTTTTAGCCCCAAAACTGCTCTTGGGGGAACCCGTTCCCAACACCAAGTGTGAAGGAAAGAGTGTCATCATGGTGGTAGTTGATAGAACTACTAAGTATGCATACCTTTTATGAATCATCTCATCCTTTTAAAGCTAGTACAATTGCTACTGCATTTACGGAAACAATTCAAAAGCTACATGGAAACCCAAAGATTATTGTAAGTGACAGAGATCCCATTTTCATTGTAAATTTTTGGATAGAATTATTTTCTTATCTTGGTACTCAATTAGCTCATAGCTCATCTTATCATCCCCAACATGATGGGAAAATTGAGATAATGAAAAAATGTTTGGAAGTATACCTTCATTGCTTTGAATCTGATAAACGAACATAATGGGTCAAGTTGTTACCTCTAGCTAAATTGTGGTATAACACTTTCTTCCATGATGTAGGAAAAATGACCCCATATATGGCACTTTATGGATATAATCCACCATCCATCACATCATATTTAAGAGAAAATTCTAAGGTTTAAGTAGTGGAAGATCACATCGAGCATCAACAAAAGGTTCTCCAAATCTTAAAGGATAACCTCAGTCTAGTGTAAAATCAAATGAAACAATAGGAACATCAACATCGCAGTGAAAGAAGTTTTGATGTAGGCGACTGAGTATTTTTATGGCTACAACCATACAAACAAATGTCCCTCAAGCAAACCAAGAAGGATATTAAATTATCACCCAAGTACTATGGTCCTTAGAAGGTGTTGCAAAAGATTGGTACTATGGCATACAAATTGGAGCTACCTGCATCTTCCCGAGTACACCCAATTTTTCAGGTTTCATGATTAAAGAAGGTTATCAGTGATAAGATTCCAGTTCAAATAGTGCTGCCAAAACTTGATGAAGAAGAAAAAAAATCACATTTGAGCTTGAAGCACTCATGAAAAATAAGAATCCGGAAATTGCGAAATCGATTAATTTCAGAGTATCTCATTAATTGGAAGAACTTACTCGTTGAAGATTCCACATCGAAGGATGATAATTTTATATAGAAGCATCCAAAACTACTCAAGCGTTGAGGAAAACAATTTTTGGAAGGAAAGGGGCATGTTAGGTCCATATAATATTAATGTATCTCTCTTATTCTTATTGTTAGTATAGACCCCCTTTTGTTATTGTTGTGCCCATGTAACCCCCATATTGTTATTGTTGTTCCATATAAAAACCCATTATTGTTATTATTTTACCCTTACATTATTATTGTTATGTAGGCTATGATTATATTGTGACCCCTCAAACACCTATATATACCAAGGAGGTCTTATCATTTGTATCATCCAATAATTGTTCATTTATGTAATGTAAATGAGGTTTCCCCCTCAAAGAGGATAATTTTTAAGCCATTGATCTATCTTTTCTTCTATTTTGTGAGTTGGTTGCATACCAAAGTTTAGAATAAAAGGTACAAATGGTAAAGTGTTCCAATTATAATGATATATATATAATAGGTAGTAAATACCAAGGTCGATACATGTATGTTGAAAAAAATATATTATAAAGGATGCAAAAACAAAAATTCCAATACAAAATGGGGGACAATAACTTGAAAACAAACAAACCCTTTGATAACTTTAATCGGAACACATCATGATTCCAAAATGGATTATATGATGCATCCCATACAGTTAATAAAATTAATGGTGAGGGACCACTTTTCTGAAGAAAAGTTATCCGAATATCTATAGTAAAAGTTGTAGTCAAAATAGAACCAACAATTTGAGGGAATATTACATATCATAATGACTTCTTAGAAGAGCAGGAATTATAGAATTGTGATGATAGTACCATGTACTATATATATATATATATAAGGGTTAGACAAGAATATAAAATTGTTGTATGTATTGAGGTATGTTACACTTTGTGACCTCTCATTAGCAAGGTGCCTTTAGCATTGAGAACTCGACCAATTGAACTAACCTTCACAACTTTACATAGTTTGTAAAATTACTATTTCTATAATTTAAATTACATTTTTAAATGTAAAGATAAATGTGATATTTTTAAATTTATAATTTAAAAAAAAAAAAAAACTATAAATTATTACATTTATCTTTACATATAAAAATAAGGTTATAGTTGTTTTAGTTGTTTGAGGCAACATTTTACTTTTTGTGCACAACAACTGAAACAACTAAAAATAACCCTCTTTTAATTTTTATTTTTTATTGTGAGCACTTTTGTTTTAAATATTTTTTTAAAGTAATTGAGATGTTCCCCTCACATGAACTATTTTTTATTATTTTATTGTTTCAAATTAATATTCATTAAGAATATTTTTTATATAAAAAAACACAAACCAATTATTTGAGTTTATTAAAAACTCTAAATTATATTAATGAAAATTAAATTAACTAATTTGGATCCATCTTAATACTGGTTCTCCCAAACACCAAAAAGGATCAAGTATGTTTTCACTCAGTGTGCACTTCAAGAAATATCTTGACCCTGTATAGATGAAGACTTAAAATGAAAGACTAGTTTATTATTAATGTAATTCATTTTCAAATAAATACTTTTTTTTTCTTTTTAAATATTAATTCAAAATGATATAGACAAACTCCCACAAAATGAAATAAAAGAAAAACACTACCCATTACTATGTAGCGAACATGAGACATGATGATAATTTTTGTTTCACTGATTTAATTTTTGAAGCTTCCCATCACAATTTCCCTCAAGATTATCCCTAATTTGTTTAGAAGCTAACCTATAAAGATATAAATGGAACCCATGCTGCAATTTTCTTCCCTTTTTACAGTTTTTTCCTCCCTTTTATATATTAGATTTAGTTTTCTTTCTTATAAATCTACACAAGTTGTAACCTATCATTTTCAATTCCATCACTGTTCTGCATGTGAATCATCAATAACTACACAATCCAAATCCTATACATCTAAAATGCAAGATTGATTTTCTTTTTTTTGTATTCTTGTAACTTTTTTCTCTTTAGATGTGGAGAGTGTTCTTTCTTTGGTGCAATGATATTCCTCTATCCTAATTCTAATGTTAGCGATTTGAATCGGTTAATAGTAGGTTTCTTCCTCAGAAATGTGAGTGGGTTGGAGATTGATATGTTCAAAGAGCCCGTCTATTCAAAATATTCAAATTCTCAATTCCAAAAAGTGGTCTGGCTCAACATTGAATTGAGCTTGATTGGAATACATAGACAAATCAATAGTGAAAAATGTTGGAAAATCTAATTTTAGCCGTTTGTTAGGCATTTGTTAGGTGTCATACCTGCAGTAATTTATTATTTTTGTCTTCTATGTAATCTATTTTACTATTATTCAGTAATGAGAATTGATACTTCTATTCTACACTCTTTCATTTCATAACATGGTATCAGAGAAAAGTCTGAGTCTGCCTAAAAATCCTTGAGAGCATAAGAGATCTAGAAGTCGAGGAGGGGAAGAATTCAGTTGTGAAGAAGGCGCTCCTGTCAAAAAGCCAGTTGCTGCATAGACATTGAAGAAAAGCCAAGAAGTCAGGGAAAAACAGATTATTGGCAGATCCATCAACCAAAGCCAAAAAAATTCTTTAAGAAACACAAGTTGTCACAGTCTGTATGCATAGAGAGCCTTTTGTGAAAGGGATCTAAATCCGTAGCTGAAATATACCGAGAGTGACTGGCTGATGCAACCAAGGAGTACAAAGTAATTTTTCTTCTGGTTCATCGCACTCCTAGAGAGAGAATGTGTGATGAATGCAACAAACTTTAGAAACTAATTTTTTTTGCATCGAATTGCATGTCTATCTGTCGAAGACTACGATGAAAGGGTGCCAGCCAAATTTGAATGCAAAAGAAAAGATGCCTCAGGATTTACAGTCGCCTTGGGATTTGTACAAGATTACAACAAATTAACCACACACCACCAAGAGGACGACTCTATCTGCGTTAACACAATTGAGTGAATGCAATGTTCGCAACAAAGTTTTAAAAAGGTACAAATATGAAGTCAAAGATTTGTTTGAAAAGTCAATTGGATGCAACAATAGGGCCTGCTAGCCCTCTGTTTAGAGATGTAAGTCAAATTCACAAGGTATCAAACTTATAAGATATGCTTATGAAATATTTTTTTAATTACTGCGAGTTTTTGGGAAAGTTGACTTTGTGTAGCATATTTGAGTGTAGTCGAAAGTGAAAAGTTATTGGTTAAATGTGGAATTTTATTTTGGCATAAATTTTAAGAAAAAAAAAACAAGTGGAAGCAAGAACAAAGTAAAGAGTGTCGGACATGTAGTGTTTAACCTGTGTGTAAGGAAAGATAATGCAAAAATGGGAAAAGACACTGAGAAGGTCAAAGCAACAACAGGAAATACTTGAGATGTTTTTGAAAGATTTGGAAGTGAAAAAGAAAAATAATGCCTTCATATTAAAATGCATAAAAAATGCATAGATAATAGCATTCTTCCCCTCATTGCATATGCAAAGACATGCAAGGATGCCTAGGATACCCTTGAAAGAAGTTTTGGTGTAAGGGGGGGTAATCAAGTTAAAAATTAAGAGTTTGGTGAATCCCACTTGAAATTGGATGACAATGATGATGGTCTATTACTAGAAGCAGAGGAAAATCACATAAATACTCCAAATCTTGTTGAGACATCTATTGCAGCTAGTTTAGGGTGATTTCTCTTTACATTGATAACTACTTGTGATGTTCTTTACCTCAATTTGATGTACTTGTAGTTAGCTTATTATTTACTTGATTATTATAGTTTTATTATCATCAAACATGTACCAAACTATAAAGATATATAGAACAAGAGGATACAAAATGTAGGCTGCTAGCTGTTAGGGTCCTATAATTTTTATAAGATTGCTTGATTATCGTTGATCATTATTATGTTTGAGATGTTGTAAATAATATTTCATCCTACAAATTATTTCCAAAGCAACACCAAGAATCAAGATTTAAGGATATTTTTGCATAATATTGTTTAGATCAGATCAGATCAGAATGTAGGTGTTTTCATCAGAAAGTGCTCAGAAACATCTTTCCAATGGTACATCTTGCGCTCAAAACTGATTCTTGGATTAAAAGATAGGCCAGAATGAAGCTTGCACTTCAAAAGCAGATAATGGCTCGAGGATTGTTTCTTCTCTATTCATTCATAACTCCAGCCTTAAATCCATTTTCCCTTTGTTTATTTAAAAGTCCATATACTCTAGCCATTATCCATTATTTTAATTCCATTTGACTCTAGCCACAAAATCCATTTATTCAAAACTCTAGCTGCAAGATCCATTGTATTACCAAAGGTCCGCTTTTATTAACTCTAGCCGCGTTTCCATTATATATGATACATATTGTAGCCATTACCCATATATTAAACATGCCACATAATGTTTTACATGGTAATGTGTTTCAATGTAATACATTATATATAGGATGGGCCCGCGCTATCCTGCTATCGCGTTTCACAAAAGTCTCTATTTTCCATATATTTAAGTCTTTACCTATCCGTCGATTGCGATAATAGTCCCAGATCATATTGCATAGCCCACAGTCAACATATACTACATGAACTGCAAAGCAATGTCCCTTACCCTTTTCTCTTATGCGATTGCGATAAGTCCCGCATTCCCTACCCCACATTCCTTATCCCACCTCGCTTATATATATCGACGCCGATATAACTCCTGCGCTGATACAACCTGCCGATAATACTCCTCGCTCCGATTGCGATATCCCACCAACTATGAGTCCCGGCCCCGAAAATCGCACCACATTAAAATCTTGAATCATAGTCCCATAGCGATATCCCCATCTCGCAATAAACCCCAGCGATATGTAGAAATTTTGAATAATATAACACTTATTCACATAGATTATCCTGATTATACACTATTTGCATAATCATGCATAATACATAACCTCCTCTACATTGATCATCAATTTAGCAGTATTAAGAAACATTCAGATGCGCACATTGAAGCATCAATAACACATATCAACACAGTATGTACCCGGGGAAAGAATAAATCTGAAAACCCCCAACTATCTGTATATTATATTGATTGAGAACATGTAACAATACATAGTACAATACTCCTCACAAGTACTCAGCACTATCTCCACCTGTTACACACAAACTAGCTCAGATTTGAATCAATCACTGGCTCAAATATCCTCCGCTGCTTGCCTGCCTCCACTGCGCAATCCTGCATGACAATATTGATGAATGAATGATCCAAATTCATATTTCCCTTGGATATACCACACAATCCTCATTGGCAATACTCAATCCATTGATTGTGCAAATCTCAGGCACAACTATAGTCACAACTGACAGCGGTCTTGCCCTTTCACTCATCTCTAACACTTGTCTCCACTAAACTGTCCATGCACTGAGTTAACTGATGTATTCTTTAGTTGATTTATGAGTTAATAATTAGTGAATTAATTAATAACTAATTCACACCACTCATCACTTATTCTATTGATCAGTTAGACTAAATACAACTAATTCAACTAAGTCAAACTAAACACAACTCCATCAACTCCTCAATCAACTCCACCAAAACTCAATCATTGAAGTTCTAACTAAAGTCCTTCATGCAACAGCTCAAGTAACCCATAAGAAACACGTATTTCCTTCTAGCAGCTGCATGTGCCACATCCGTAGCTCGAACTAAAGTGCTCTAAGAGGATAAGATAATGTTTATAGTCCAAATATTATTAAGAGCTAATAATATTCAACTGTTCTATATTTAGACTGGTAGTCTAAAAATAAACTCCGCCCATATGTCTAAAAATAGAAGTCCATCTATTTTTTACCCACATGAACAATCATCCACAAATAGAATCCTGCAACTCATAGACCATGATCCATATGTCTAAAGATTGACATAGTCTAAAAATAGACTTTGCACCAAAAATAGCCAGTGGGACCACTTAGTGAAGGCGACTTCTTTTCACTAAGCACCATCATCTTGTTGCATTTTCAACAAGAAGGGGGGCCTAATCTATTGATTTGGTGTAGTGTTATTTCCAGCATTAGGGTTCCTCCTAAAATTTGGGTTTCTTATTGGGGGTTGTTGTTGTTGATTCTCCCAATGATTTTTCCTCTCCATGTTTTCTAACCTATCCATGATTCTCTCTAAACTCTTAGCTAAAATATCTACTTTTCCAGCTGAAGTGGAAGTTTCCTCTATAAATACAATTTCTTTTTATTTCTCATTCATGCTTTCTTAGCTAATAAGTTGGTCTATACTAACAGCATTACTCTGCATTTGTTCAAGTGTTTCAGGGTTCCTTTCCCTTAGCTGGTATGACATGTCAGTGTCAAAACCATCAGGGAACTTAATTAATGCTAGGTCATGTGGAGGCTTAATATTGGCTGGAATTGCATTGTAGATACTATCAAACCTAGTGCAATAGTCCTGAACTAACTCAGTAGCAGCTCTTCTAACATTGTCATATTCATAAAGTATTTGCAATGGGCTTTTATTTCTCTCCCATCTATCAATGAATAATCTATGAAAATTGGCTAAGTCTGCAATATGGTTGGTAGGAAAGGCTTTGAACCATTTCTTGACATCCCTAGTTAAAGTTTGGGGAAACAATCTCATTTGGACATCTGCTTCATCTATCTCATGCAACTAAAAAAAAATCAGACATCTTGTTTACATGCTATTGGGTAGTGTAATGACCAGTGGCATCAAATAGGAAAATCTTACTCTAATAATCTATAGGCATGGCATGGAGTTGTGCAGGTAAAACAAGAGGTGCATATCGGTTGTCATTGCTGTGATTCTGGGTTGACTAGGGGGTAGAGTTGTGGTGCTTGAGGAAGGACTTGAAACAAATGGAGGTGAACTAGATGATGATAAGGATGGTTGATTAATAACTGGTTTAGGTGATTGGATTGTGGTAGATACAATTGGTGAAGTTGTGGTAATATAAGGGGTATTTACAGTGAGTGAAGTTTGTGCAGAAACTCCAGGGGCAGTAGTAGTAAGGGCATTGTTTCTAAAGATTGTTGAAGGTAAGCTTCACTTACATTAATTATCAATTTAGAGGTCCAAGCTTCTATCTTGTCAAACGTCTCAACGACAAATTTTTTTAAATATGAATGAATAACCCTCTTTTATTCAATGAGTTGAACAAACTCAGGGTCTAAAATTGTTTCATGGATTGCATTCTCATATTAACTTCTAAATAATGAGAGGTCAAATGACAAATCAAAAGGGATGTCCTCTAAAGTCGACAATTCCTCAAGGAGTGAATTGGATCTAACTAACCTGCTACTACTGGCTTGAGTTTCTATTGTTTTGGGTTATCTTAAAATTCTCTCTGGGTCATCAACTATATTTGCAAGGTTTGGATAATATGGGTTTTCCCTAGTATAGTGAATCTTTTTAGGAGCCAAAATTTTAAGTTTTTAAACTATTTTTATAAAAAAAAAAATGAAATTTTACTTCTGAACAATGACCTTAAGGGGCTTGACATTAAATTTAAGGTTTCCTTAAAGTTTTATGAGACTGAGGATCAAAGTTCCCATTATGGTCGCCAGAAATTTTATCACTTTCATATTTCTTTTGAAATATGAAGAAAGAAAAACCAAAGGTAACCACAAACGACTTTTGGAGATCAGGGCCTAGCCTTCCTGATGCTCAGAGAGGGCTCTCTCTTAATAATTTAACTTTGTTTTAGTTAAGATGATTTCAGGCTAGTTATTGCTTGCACTTGGGTTTTGTTTTGAAAATTTGGTGGTGGGATCACTTTACTTAGATGAATAGAGGTTTGGCTTCTACCATTGGGCTGAGTCAGATGTCTAATAAACATCACTGGATTCAGTTCTAAAAACAATGTCTACAGGACAAGGTAGATAAGTTACTACAGATCTCAAAGGCTAAATGGTGAATGGATTGAAATCGGATCCAAGGAGAAATTAAGCGTTCCCTAGGACGAGCCTTGGAAAGAATGAAAGAAGTCAACCGAGATTGGAGAAAAATTAAGGGTTATCAAATTCAAGTATCAGAGGAAAACATGTAAATGACTAACTATGCAAAACAGAGTGTAATTAAACAAATTCTAAGTGATATTTCCAGTTACTTCATTTAGATTTTAGAACACATTTAAGAATCTGAAAACACATAAGAAAGGTAACAAAATCACACAAAGAAAGTGCTTCACTTCAAATGGCTCATCTGATGAATCCTTTAGTGAAATGATTATATTACTTGCTCCAGTCTGTTGACTTGAAAATGGTGCAATCACCCTTAGCTTCAAGATCAAAATCACTCTACAAATGTAAAATAATCAACCATAATACTTCAATTTTTGAAGTATTTATAAAAAAGGAATTACAAAATATTTGAAACTGTATTTAGAACTAATCTAGGAAAAAAAAATATCTTCTTGCAAGAAGATAGAGATAGCTATTGAATTGTTTCATGTTGTCCTTTTATTTTGGTTTTGCTAGCTGTAGAATTTGATTTTTAGCCTTTATGTTGCTAGGTCATATGGCTTTCACGTTGGATACTCTATTTTACTTTAACCTTTCACCTGATACTCTTTCATCTGATACACTTTAACCCTGTTAACCTATCAATATCCTTTTACCCTGTTGTTTCACTTTTTACCGTACATGTATAATTTACTATGTTTTTACTAAAGTAAATAATTTAGTTTTTCCCACCTTTCTTCATCTAGTAATTGGATATTGATCATTTTTCTGTATATTTCATCTGCCTCTGTATATTTGGAAAAATTGAGCTTATTAGTAAACAGGTGTTTTACCTCATATTGGAGGTAAAACAAGTTTTCAAATGTTTGGTACAAGACTTTTCCTATTGGCATGCCCTTCATAGATGAAGTGATCACCTGTTCTTTGGCAACTTCCCTGATCTTCTTGTTGTAATCTTCATGTGTCATTAACTTGTCATTTATAACTAAGGGATTAGATAATATCTTTTCTTTCAATAGCTCAAACTTAGCCATGAACCTGTCAATGGCAAGTTGCATGTTTTGACACTTATCGTCTAAATTAATCATCAAGTTCCTCTTGGTGAGGACTCTCCTGACTTCCAAAATTGTACATGTCCTATCAAGTATCTCAAGCTCTTGTAGTTCATATTTATTCTTGGAGTTGATGAAGTGGATGATTCTTGCAGCTTCCTCTAGCATATCTCCAAGTTTTGTTTTAACCCTTTCAATGGCTTTTGTTGCCTACTTAATCAAATCAATCTACTCAAACATGACCTGGATGGATGGCCAAATATCATTGATTGAGTCAATGATATTGGCCCACAGTTGCTCTTTAGCCTTTCCTATTGGTTCAATCAAGTTCAGTTCTTTCTCTAGGCCATTTATGCATTCATTCATCCTTGCAGCCTTTTGCAGCTCTTCTTTATGCATAATTTGGGCAAGTTTGTAATCTATCTCATGGTTGCTGACTTTCTCCTTCAATTTTTTCATCTCATTGGTCTGAATGGAAATTTCTTCCATTGCTTTGACCAACCTGTTTGCTTCATCACCTATGGTACCTATTGTTGTTGATGTTGTTGATGATGTAGTCAAAGTTGCGAGAATGTATACTTGGGCAGAATGGATTCCCAAAGGTTTATATCAACAACATGGTTAAGGAACCTATCCTTGGCCCAACAGTGGATTCTCAAAAGGTAGCGTGGGGTGGTTGTATCTTTGATTTGGAAGTCTCTATCTAGAGAGGTCTGGGTAGCCATTTCTGTAGTAAACTGTGGAAATTTGGATTATATGGCTATTGGAAGTGAATTTTTCACTATTTTGTAACAAGAGTAGGGTATCAACAGTTTGTAGTTAGGGGTTTTTTTATTTTTAAGAGGGGTAATACTCTCAATTTAAAGGGAATTCAGTTAAATTCATTCAATTATTTCATGAATTTAGTGTACATTTTTAAATGAGAGGGTCATTCTGCTTTTCTGCTTAAATAGCTAGAATCTATGATCGGGGTTGTAAACTGGTTTTAAATGGGGGTTTGCAGAGGCTTCTGTGGCTTTCAGGTGTGTTGTGATGGCGTTTCAAAAGGTATCTGGTAGTTGGTAACTGGTCGCAAAATCTCTGAGGCCACTAGTGTGCTTTGGAGGCTTCACAGTGCAAACAAGCAAAAAAGGGCAAAAATGGGGTGTGAGGGCTTTTAATAGGGAGCGGTTAGAATTGGTGGGGAAATTAAATGAATAGTGGTGGTTTTGCTTTATGGCAGGGAGGTGGTATTGGCGTGTATTGCACCACTGATGAGGGTTGAGCATTATTTACCAAGGAAATGCGATCTATGCCGGAGGATGACACGTAGCAAAATGGGCCCGAGAAAAATTGCCCATATTGCATGCTCTCGAGTTGGCAAAGGTTGGGTATTGAGCGGGAGCGATATGGGTGAAGGTTGTTAGATCTAGGGTTGGATGATCCAATGGTCATCACATGGCAAAGTTGCACGGTTGGGTGATGGGGAGGAGGTTAGCGGGACCCATGGGATTAATTACGGTTAAGCGTAATTAACCCATGATTAACTCCGGATTTATGAAATAATGTGGGTTTATGGAATATAACGGGTAAAAGTGAGTTTTTGGGGTTTAATAAACAAATGAAGGTGGGGGAGTAAAAGTTAGGATAAGAGGTTTAGTGGGTTTTAGGTAATTTAATAAATGGAAAGTGATTTTTCTAATGGGAAAAAGGGTTTCACACTAGAGGAAAGGGATTTTTTGGAAGGGGGATGGATTCAGAAGGTAAATTGGCTAGGGAATGTGTGAAACCAAGGGTTAGAAGTGAAAATGAAGGGAAAAGGGTTTTCACAAGCCACGAAGGGTTAAAAGGGAAATTAGTAAGTATATAGTGGGGGGTGAAATGCAATGAATGGGAAGTTAGGAAAATCAACTTATGAACATGTTTTTCACTTTGATAATTGCTCCTGCACACTGAAACACATAGTTAAGCATGATAGTAGTGCTTATGCTTCAAATGACTTGTATTTCTGCAACCTTTCTTCTACCTACCCTTTTACCTACCCTAACATTTTTTTCTTCACTTTGTCAGGTGCACTTAAGCTAGCAAACCCATTTCTTTTCTTTTTCTTTTATGTAATAAACTCTCTACTTCTAAACTTATATCTTCCAAGGGCTCAGATTAAACTGACGAGCTCATTTGGTCAATTTTTTATTCTCTAACTATAAACTTGAAATTCAAAGCTTGAAGTAGTCAAGATTAAGTACTTTGACTATCATTGGTTGTGGCATGTATGACAAGCTTCACACAACCATTATTTAAGACATTAAAGTAAAGAGTAGTGGCACTTAGACTTGCACACTTTCATGATTTATTTTTTGTTTGGGGTTCATATTTTTTTAGTTTTTGATCTTTTCTTATTTTTCTTGTTCTTTGATATTTGTTTTAGGACATACCCTCTTTACATTTTTTAAATTTAATATGGAAAACATTTGCAGAAAGCAAAGGTATGTACAATATTACAAGACTTAACCTCAACCAATTCAAAAATTATGAATCCTATCACTATAGGACTCTAACAAAACCAAAGCTTCACTTGTCCCTCTTCCTGAGGGCTTCTTACCCGCCTTCTTGTGTGGACACTCTGTGGCATAGTGTCCCAGTTCATGCCAGTGAAATGTAATGTCCCTTAATAATAAATAATAATAATAATATACAATGTAATATTAAAATACAAGAAAATAAATAATAAACAATAAATAATAAATAACAATACTAAAGCTCTAAATAAATATAAATAGAAATAAAACAAGAAAGCAATAAAAATCAGCAAAGCTATCAAAAAGTAAAAACAAAAGAACAAAACAAGAAAGCAGTAAAGTTACATGTTGACACATGGGGTGTGTGCATGTGGTTTCCCTTGCAGAGCTTCTCTGTGGCCCCGAAGCTGTGCAATATATATTATTATTGCTACCCATTGGGTTATAGGGATTTGCTTATTCTTTCGAAAAATTAAATAAAATAACGGTAGGCTTGCTTTACACAGAGTATTGTTGAATTTTCTTTAGCATTACGAGTGTTTTGAAAGCTTCATGAAATGCTTATAGGGTTCAAATCTTTTATCAAAAAAAAAAAAAAACTTTAGTACTTCTTCTATTGCTTGCTCACTAAAATTGACAGGTTATAAATATAGTGTTTCGTACATTTGATTGTAAGCATGTTTCCTCAATTGTTCCTCTTTTGGATCATATCAGTTTTGGCAAGGCCATTTATAAGTAGCCTGCATAAATGGTTTTGTTTTTTTTTGTGCCCTTTTCACACTTTGTAAAATTTATGTGTTTGGCATTACGATGAAGTACTGGTCAGCAATTTGTGCTAGATTGTTTGGATATTAGCTTCTCATTTTGGTCTGCTACGGGTATTTCCTTGGAATGTGTTATGCTCAAAGCCTTACAGTATATTTCAGTCTCAGTGGCAAAATCATACAAATTTGGAATAGTTTGTTTGATTAAATGTTTGAATTGCATTAGAATTAATTTATTATTGGTATTTCATTCTCTGGTTGCATGAATTTTATTCGACTGAAATCGGTTCTTAAAATAGAGTTTCGTGGTGTCTATGTAATTGATCTCTCATTACTAATGTAGAAACCCAAACATAGTTTCATAATTAACTGAGTTAAATAGTTCACCCTTATGACCATTTGAGACCTAGGGCCATTTAACTTTCCAAAAAAATTATAGAGGAATGAATAGTTTTATGTAGATGCTAAATAAATGAGCACGAATTTTCTTGAGTTCTCTTTCAGCTATTTCCTTGTTTCCTTACTCTCACTAAATTTTTTTTTTTTTTCACTCTTTATTGAGCAATTTAATGGTTTCATTGCTCCATTTTATCTCACTAGGTTGCTAAATCTCAGTTTATTTAAACTATTATATCTTATAAAACTTTGATTTATATCGTTGCTAACTAGTCCTTTCATGACAAACCAATTAAAATTGGCACAGGCTAGGGTAGATCTCATTTTTTTTTTACTCATTTCTAGATCTACCCTCTATCAAATAAGATAAGTCTAGGATGCATAGTCTACTATCATTTCAAGTGAGTTATTGTTATTGAATTTTGGAAAAAATATGGTGAATAACGGTCTTGTTCCTCATTGAGCTCAATAATTTATTTTTGAATGGATGTTCATGTTCTAACTCATACTTTTCAGCAACATCTTCCATCCAAACACCATTAAGAATCAAACAGACCCTATTATGCTTGAATGACCTTTTAATGGATGCTAACAATTGATTGGTTCAGGTCATATAGTTTATTCTCACAATCCTAGAGATGTTTTCACATTGAACACACTTTTCACATATTAATATTGTGGATTGATTTCATATGGATGTCTTGCTTCCTGAGCCTGACATCACCCACCAAATTTGCTTAGGCTCGCTGAATCACTTTCCAAAAGTTTTTTGTGAGTGATTTGGTTTTATGTGCGAATTATTAAAAGGGTAGTTTAGATGCATGCTTTCCTACATCCTCATGGGCTATAAATTTTGAATTCTTGCTATGGTCCCACTTAATAAACTTGTGTATGGTGATAATCTACCCATAATTGATGATGTATAATTCTCTGAAAGATCGGTATATATTTTGTCTATCAGCTTATTTTCACATGAATTTTTCCTTGAGAATCCTGTGATACCATGTTATGGTGTTAAACATATCTTGAATGATGGTCATTTTTGAACATTGTAAATAACTAAATTTCACATCCTAAACATTCATTTCTTGTGATTGAACAATACGCCAATTGACATGATTTGATCCACATTGGATGGCATTTTCCCTAAAAAAATTGAGCACTATTGATATGGTATGCTGACATGTTTTTTGTGGAGGAACAAATCTTTAATGTTGGTGTAACTAGTCACCAATGGTTCATTTTACAACACAATTTACATATTGCTTAAGTATTTGGATAATTGATGTTGACATTGGTAATATCGTCACCATCTGAAGTGCTCTAAAATAGTGAAATCAGTGCCAATTCACAATGGCATAAACTCTGATATCTTATTACCTTTAGCTGATTGTTGCTGTGGCAAAATTGTTGACTCTGTCCACTTGCATCTGTTCATTATTTTATGGTTTCAATCTGATCTAAAAACACATAGATAACATTCCTTGAATGTTGATCATATTATTCACTATTTATTTGGGTTGGATTGTTGTTGTCATTGTCCTTTAGCAATAGTAGTTTGCTTGGCATTTCTCTAGTCTATTATTGCAAGAACACAACTCTCTGAATATGATCTTCTAACAATGACAACAAATCCTTGATGATTAAGATGTGGTGAACTAATTAGGAGTGCTTACTTAGCTAAGACAGATACTTTTATGGAGCATCTAAATCATGTTTTATTGTTTAAACTTTATGATACATCTAAATTGTACACTATGATTTCAGTTTAGTTTAATTAACTATTGTGATGTTGAGTATAAGGTTACATGAGGTTTCGTGATATACAAAAAGAAGGAATGGCACAACATCATCTCACATTGAATTCTACAATTGTCACAAGAATGGTCATAATTCTCGATAGTTCCCGAGAAGAATGAGAGATGGCCAAAGGAATGATTGCAATGGAAGAGATGAAAGAGGAATAAGAGATGCTCCAAGTGACCATGAAGAGTATCGTCATCCTCAAAATAATTCCAGATACTCTAGGTATGAAAATAATGTTGGCAAAAAATCTAAATATATTCGTATTTCCCTCTTACTTGTTCCTCTCCTCTGGATTCGTGGGATGGTTTGTTAGTTGATAGTGGGGCCAGTAATCACTTCTTTGGTTATAAGGAAGTTCTCTCTATTTTGGTGGAGAGGGAATTAAATTTGAAAATCATTCTTAGAGACGACGCCACTCATCTTGTTAAAGGTTTCAGGTCCTTGAAATTTCATTTGAATTCAAGAGAAACTATTTTGCTCCATGATGTGATGTATGTGCCAGGGTTAAAGAAGAATTTGGTATCAATATCCGCTTTGGAAGAAAAAGGGATGAGGGTTTCCTTTATCAAGGGAAATGTTCTTAATTGGCTTGTTGGATCACCTATGATACTAATTATCTGAGTGAGATATGGCACTGAAGATTGACCCATCTACATTATGATACTATTCCAAAATTGGAGAAATTGGTCTCAGGGATTCCCAAGGTTCAACCCCAACATGATGGAGTATGTCCAGGATGTGTCGGTGGGAAGAAGACCAGGGGACCATTCCTTTCTAATGAGAACAAGAGAAATGACATCCTCCATATCATTCATTCCGACTTGGGTGGTCCAATGATTGTACACTCCCTTGGCAGACATCCCTATTATATCACCTGCATTGATGACTTTTCAAGAAAAATGTGGATATATTATTTGAAGCACAAGGATGAAGCCTTCGAAACATTCGAGTTAAAAGCTTTGATCAAAAATCAAACAGGGAAGAAAATAAAGATATTCAGGTTTGAAAATGGTGGAGACTACACTTTGAATGAATTCATTGATTTTTACAGAAGGAAACGACTATGCCTATACTCCAAAACAAAATGGAGTAGCTGAAAGGAAGAAAAGGTCTATTGTAGAAGACGCTCGTGGCATGCTCTATGAGCAAAAGTTGACAAAGTTCCTTTGGGAAAAGTAACAAATTTTGTCGTATATGTTCAAAAAGGGTGACTCATCAAGCATTAGACAACAAGACCCTCGAATAAGTTTTCAAAAGTGTCAGGCTTGATGTTAGCCATTTTTGTATCTTTGGCTGCCCCATATACTTTCATGTGTCGAAGGAAAAAAGAAACAAGTTGGAAGCCACAAGAAGAAAATGCACGTTTTTTGGATATTGTGAAAATTCTAAGACATTTAGAATATATATTCCTGGTCAGAGGAAGGTTTATATTAGCATGGATGTAAACATTCAATGAATATGTTTCCCATGGAATTTTAGACACCAAATTTTTTGTTTGGGTTGGTAAGGATGTTATTATTATCATGATTATAATTATATTATAGAATTAAATAATTATGGTTTTTATCAAGGGATATGAATCTAAGATGGGGGGAAAGGATTCTCATTAACTAATTATAGTCAAGATAATAATTATAGTCAAGATAATAATATCCTCAACATGTTTTCTTGGACCTATATAGCTTAGGATCCTATATTTGGGAAGAGATAGTGACTTTATGTAGAATGTGAATGACAATAAATTTGAAATGGACTATATTACATAATTGTTATATGCAATGCCCCATATTTTGGTCTTACATAGTTAGATATGTACAATTGGACTAATTTATATAATTGATAATTTTTACTAATATATGTGCATGATAATGATATCATTTGATTTGATTACCATGTAAATTGAACTGTGAAATTTCAATACATGAATAATAGTTGGCATGGTGTAAACGAGTGTACATTTAGATCATGAGCTTAAATATAAGTTTTTCCCTAAGTATCCACAAAATGTTATGAAAGTCATGTGATATTGTGGTAATATTCAAACCAGAATAAAGCTATAGACAATTCTACCATGGGAGCATGCATAAGAAGTGGCAAGTGGCTTATTTTACAAAGCTTGATCTCAAATTAGGATACGACCATATGAAATTAAGAAATAAATTATTCCTAAAACAAGTTTTGGAAGACATGAAGGACACTGTAAGTCATTGGAAGAAATATTACATGAAAAAAAAATGATAATAGTATCTCTTATAGAGACACTTTAAAATCAATATAAATCATGCTAGTCTTTAAAGTGTTTTTTTGGAGAAAAATTGGTCATCAAAAGAGAAACAAAGTTAGGTAGAAAAATGCAAGGGTTTTCCTTTGAAATGATTTTTCTAGAATAGAAGAAAGTTTATATTTTATTACGCCTTCTATTCTAATATGGCCAGAAGAAGCTCACCGTGAATGAGAAAATAATAACAATGTTAAACAAAAAATGCAATGTATAAAGAAATGAACTCACTCTATGGAACAAATATTAAGGGAGTCTCATTCATCCACTCATCAAACTAAACTTCAATGGGGAGTCCAAGTGTAATCATAGCACTTTAAATGTTGCTTTGGAGTGTTTAAATAAGACCAATGAAATATTTTATGTCTATACTCATGTCACTTGGGTTACAACATGAATAATGGAGTTGAACTATTAGCAATGGTGAAAGGCGCGCACCATGCAACTCCATTGGTGCATGTGAAACTAGTAGAAGATGTTTCCACCATTATAGCTCAATGAGCATTGTCAATGGTTCCTCTCGTATGATGTATCAATTGGAAAGCATACTTATCATGAGATAGCAAGGAAAAACTAAAACATTTGTAATTAAGAACTAATAAAATAGGACAAAATGGTAGGATACAAATAGTAAGATATAAATTTATGATGAGATAAGAACCTTAGACCGATGTAAGCATAGCAAAATTAAATATATAGAGTTCAAAAACGCTCAACCCATAGAACGTGGAGAAAACCATTCTTAAAGCCAAGAGCCATTATTCTCATTACTAACATTTAGTCCAATATTAGGTTGATTAAAATTAATTTTATATATATATAGGCAGGTATCTGCATCATGGATATTATGTGTGTTATATATGGTATCCTAGGTGTTATGTGCTTCTCACTATTTAACATTTATGTGTGCGTTTTGTTATGATATCCTAATTGTTATGTATGCTCTATTTACCTTTTTTTATATACGGTTTACCTTTAGCCATCCGTGGTTGATGTTGTTGTGGCATCGTTGTTCCCGCCTGGGATCTCAGTGACGTTGCCTCATTTTGCGTAGCGATATCGTTGGTGCTTTTAATTCTGCAACATCTTCAGCGGTGAGTATTGTCTTGTTAGGATTCCACACATGTTTTGGATTCGGTGCTCCAGGCCTTTTACACGCATTGCCCGCTCTCGATGATCTTCCGACTGGAGTACTATGATCAAAATGCATTTTTCTGGCCTTTGCAACCTGCACCAACCACAAATTCCAAGAAATTTAAGCAATAGTTGTGTTCAGATAACGGTCAACTTATACTGATTCTAGTGGTCCGCATAGAATTAGACCAAACATCTAAAAGTTGAATTCAATATGCTTGATCTTGAATTAGAAATTGTAATGAGCACTAAGCCGTTACCGCTTCTTTCACCGTACTTGAAACGCAAGACAGTGTTTCTAGTTCGTCGTGACGGAGATTCAGTACAATCTGTACCTGTTATGTTGTGTCGTAAAACAAACACATTACTTCCAAAATACAGCAATACAAATCCAGAAAACTGACGGGCCTGTAAAAATGCATGCGGAATCATACCAAAACATCTAAGGGCAGAACCAAGTCAGACATCCTCTCTTTGGTATCAACTGGGAAGGCTTTCACCGGAGCAATGGAGGATGCGTGGTGGGCAGCCTTTTCGGGTGACTTCGTATCATTCGGCAACCAAAATTGAATCCGATTCTCCTTCTCCATCCGCAAATTTTCCTGCAAAACTAAGTTACAAAGTGTCACCTCTTCCTGCTTTACAGAAAAATGTATAAATGAAACAAAACAGACCTGGGCTGCCTTCTCCTTCTCGTGTTACAATGCCGCCTTCGTCGTCTAGTGCCTTGGAACTCTGCAGTCTAAAACGAGCTCCGCAAGAATCGGTGAATTGAGAGGTGTATGGATGAATGTTGTTTTTAAAATATAAAGGGTTGCCATGTATATATGGCTAAAAATTCCGTAACTCTGTGGACCCAGAATTAAGCGGTCCCACAAAACCTATTAAAATTACAACTCTGTGGACCCAGAAATGAGGCGGTCCCATAAACCCTAAAACAGATTTTTCCACCTCGCTGACTGCTTCATTTGACTTCAAATAAACGATGCACAAATGGATTTATGAGCTACTTCCTTTTAGTTGCAGCACCGGCCATCTATTTCCTTCCTTATTCTTCCCGTGAAGTCTCATTTCCGGATCGGAGGGCCGGTGCCCTGGTCCAGTCTGTGGCCTACGGGACAGCTCTGGCCGACGTGTGTATTATAAGGACGGGCCCACCATTGTATTGCGTGGCCGACAATTGACTCGTCTGTCAGCGTCATGAAGGCATTGCACTTAAATGAAGCATTCTGCTTGGTATATTGCCTGCTTTACGACACGTAAAAGCAGGTAGTTATATTCCCATTCAAAAATATTTTAATATATTATTTTTAGTCTGGTGGATTTTAAAATATCATTTTATTTCATTTCAATACTAAATATCTAATTTCAATATTAAAGTTTTCACATTATTGGATGATGCAAATTATATTTATGATAGGAGAGTGGATTCTATATTGATTAAGGCAAAATAAAAGCCATTCAAGAGTGTCAAGATGGATGGCTAGCATTACTTAAAATTTTAGGTTTGTAAACAATTTTCATATTCTATCGATATAAATTTAAATTTAAAATTTTTTATTGTAAATTATGTAATCAATTTTAAAATTAATAAATAAAATAAAATAAAAGTGGAATATGAATATATTCGGGTAAAACATGTATAATATTTTTTTGTTTTTGCTTATATAATACTAGTTAGAAAATTTAGTTCTTGTGTTTATTATTTATTAAGTCATTACAAAGTATAAAATTGTTAAAGGTAAAGTATATGTTATATTTGATTGTTTTCCTGATCATTCCAAAGAGAAATATCAACACGTTTTTAAAGTGACTTTAAAATTATGAGAACACGGAAGAAATAAAAGAAAAAAGAAAAATATGAAGCTAAAAATAAATTAATTAATAACTAATATTATCATAACCTATTTAATGTGACAACCATCCTATTTATCCCCCTTTTTCTAATATAACTGTAATACCACAATGGGCACACTAGCCATGACCGGATGATATTATGTGTTCTAAACATTTAATTTTGATGGTTGATTAAAGAAAAATATGCTTTTTCTAGATCCAAACATTTGCCTAAGTTTTCTTGCTTGGAAAGCCATAAAATTAGCCCTGAGCTTAAACACTAAAATTAGTAAGCCATCAATTACATCTCTGGTTGAACTACTTACTGGTAGTCAACATATAAGATGTGATTAAAGGTAATAGAAAACACACAGTGCCCTTTCCCCTACTGCATCGAAGAGACAAGTGGACAACCTCTCAAAAACACAAAGGGATGCTAGCAAGAAACATTTAAATGCACAAGTGAAAGAGTGTTCTCTCTTGGGCGAAATGGTCTATTGGCTCTACATTAGCTCTCATTGGTTGGTTCATGGGTTTGTTGGTTGTTTGATTGGTTAATTTTTTAGGGCTTTCACTGATGATCATAGAATACAAAGTGGTGTCTCAGCTGGTATATAGAGCCCCGAGTATGAATTATAACCCTAAAAAAATTGGGGGAATACCTAGTGAACTGTGATTCATTGCACAATGTGCAGTCAGCTACAGGTGTGTCAAAACAATGCATACTATAAGCTCTTCATGTTTTATGTCTCACTATCATTTCATGCATACACGGTCAATATATTAGCACCACTAATCATACTCTCTAAACTCTTTTTTTGTCCATCACATGACATTTTTAAATTTATTTTTTTACCATATTTAAATGACCCAATAATTACATCAACACACTTAATAACATGAGATCAATCATGAACCAAATCAATAGAGCGTGGACCATATCAATGCACTCGACCTCTTAGACCAGATCAACGATTTCCGAGATATTTAATGTGTTTACATTTGCTTCAATATACTGACACCAAATTTGTGCATTATGGATCATGACCCTATAAAAAAATTAAGAGCATTCCACATTGCCTTTACGTCCGATTCAAACCATAACTTCATGAACACCTAATCAATGTGTTTCACTTTCCTCACAGGATCAAATTAATCAATGATTTCATCGACCATATCAATTTTACACGCATATGACCAAATCAAATCAAACATATTTTGGTAGCAATTGTAGATAGTCTAGTAACTAAAACGGATTGCAGTAACTAGAAATAACTAAAGTTTTGTAGCACAGACAATCCGATAACTGAAGTCCTGTAGTGCTGACAGTCTGGTAATTGAGGTCTTGTAACATAAACACAAATATTTAAATATATGCTAACTGAAATTTTGAAACATATTCTAGCCCTCATTCTATTTAAGATATCTTAGTCAAAATAAATTCGAACTCTTTACTTGAAGTGATAGACTTTTTATTTTGAAAATAATAATGATTATTTAATAAATAAATAAACATTTAAATGTTTATGGTCTAAAAATATTTTATTCTTTCTATCCTGATATGCTTACTCATCATAATAACATTTATGGCTTCCATGTTAGCACTCCTTTGTTAACATATTTGAATTCATATGAAATGAAACTTATGAAAAAAAGATTTATTTTAAACTAGTTCATAATGATGAAGCTAAAATGATGTTCTTATTGACATTGGTCATAAATTTCATGAATTTTTATTTAGTTCATCTAATAATAATATTAATAATTCTAGTCTTTTTTATGGCTTTGAAAAAATGAATTATTTTGTATGAATATTTTGGTATTGATAATATTGAAGCACTTTACTTTATGGTGATACTTATGTCATATTTTTATGTCATTAAATTCTAACTAAAATCCCATGGAATGAAAGTGGGATACATTAATATTAAAAATTACATATAGCAAACTCTCATTTTTTATATAACAAGCTCTTATTTAGTTTATCTCCCATCTAAAAATGATGTTTTCCCTCTAAATAAATTTTTTCCATCCAAGTACAATTTTAAGCTAACATTGAACAATTCAATATAATGACGAGGTATTTTATATACCTCAAAACTAAATACAAATATTAAAAAATGTTCATTTTGATAAACCAATGAATACTTGATTTAGAAAAATATCTTTGAATGAATTTCCATTGCAGTGTAGTGACAATGTATTTTTTATAAATAAAAACATAGATAATTTAACAATATGTTGGTATGTTAATTGTTTAGTATTGATAATATATCCTATATATTGGTCCAAGATTGTACATTTTATGATTCAATAAGTTCTTTCCAAATTGATGGAAATTTAAAATATGAATACCAAAGGATCTATTAAGAGGGTGAAAATCTGCAATTTCAAACAATGATTATGCCTCATCATCTTGCTTTGTCTCTCAATATTAATAGTGCCATCAACTTTAATAATCTTCCACAAGATCTAGTACTTAGAAATTGCTTCTTATGGTTCTTACTAGCTATTCTATTAAATTATAACCTCTTCACAATGATTAATATGCTTTCAACTTAATTTTGATTAACAAATTTAAATTTACTTGGAAAAATCATTCTTGAAGAAGATCTTATTGTCTAATAATATTAACACTTTGCTTGAGGTAAATAGAATTACCAACAATAGTAACATTCTTATGTAAGATATAGTAAAATATAGTGCTAGGGGACACTTTGGATGATTTTTAGCAAATATCCTATTTATCTGTGTTTTTCTTCACTAGTTTTAGACTTACCAAAATAATTTTTGAGATACAGCACAAACATGGTTGGAGGAATCTTTATGAGCAACATTTCTTAGAAATAATAATGTTATTATATTTTTCATGATGGACAGGATGTTAGGAAATGTAATTCTTTCATTTCCTGATGTTAGACTATTCCAATTTCTATTATTAGCTTTTGATGTAGATATAATTGTAGGTTTAGAGTTACATCGATGATTGCATTGACATTTTGATTTTACCTTGTTCATTTTCTACTAATGTAGTATATATTAAGAATAAGATATATTAGATTAAAATATTTTGGTTTTGCAACTATTTTCTTCTTTTTCACTTCTTAATATTTATTTATACTTTAGATTAATTTTTTTTTAATAATTCTGAGAAATGGTTGTCTATTATATAGTAACCTTGATTAAAATAAGTTATTTTTGTTAAATTAAATAATATATTAAATTCAAAAAATATTATTATACAATTTATCTGCTTAGATTTTTTAAGTATTAATACTTATAAATTCAAGTAATTAATTTATGAACTGATTTTTATCCAAATTTTAATAAAAGTTTCTTTCGATCAAAATTGCTATTTGGATTCCCTTTCATTCTATCATAATTAGTCTAATCATATCCATAGAAATAATATTATCTTATTGTCTGATCATATAGGAATCATAAAAGTTATTGAAATTAATAATTATCTTTCATGAAAAGAAAGAATAAATATTTCAGTGACAGATATTATCCATGACAATAAGTTTCAAGAAATATGTATATTTTCCCGCCGGTCTTTCATTTGAGGCTTTACTCTAATGACCAACATATCTTAAAGAGATTTCCCCTTGCCTTTACTTGCTAGAGTTGTATGGTAAATACTTTGAACATATCAGTCATATTTTGATGCTTTTTATGATTTGTAAGATTTTAAATTGATTTTGTAGTGTAATTTTATTTTTGCTTTAACTTAAATGACTAACATTTGTTCTTTAAGGATTTCTTTAGTTTATTTTTATTTCATTCTTTGTTTCATGCTTTGGGTTTATTTGTAGTCTTTGGTTTTAACATTTACGTATTTTTTTTACTAAATATTATCCTTGTGTTTTATTTTGGTTTTTGTTATTTTCTTGATATTATTTCGTAAATTCTTTTAACCTATGATTGATCCTTTTAATTTTGAAAAACAATGGTGTTTCTGACTATGTCTATACACTGAAATAATGATAAATAATTAAAGGACAATAATTAATAGTTTGGTGGAACACAAGTGCATATTAAGAAATATAATGGTTATTTGAGAGTAAAGGAAAGTGTGTAAATATTATTTTCTTTTATGTATATAAATTTATCTTTATTATATTGGTATTTGGGAAGATATCTGAGTTAAAATTTGTTTGAGTATGTAATTAGAATGAAATAATAGGCACCAATTCTATTTCATTAAAGATCGTACACGTATAAATACAATATTTTGATCATTGGATTCAACTTTCAAGGTCTCTCAGACTTCTAGTAATTGTCCACATAACCCTAATGGATTAGGTGTCTAACATTCCCCCCTGAATTCGAAGGGGCGTACATAAGTCCAAGAAGAGAGCTAAAGTGCAAAAATGCATGGCAGCCAATAGCTGGATTTTCTATCTGAAATTGTGGTTTAAGAAAGACAACAAACCAAAATGAAGTGTGAGAACTCATGGTCTCTAGTGGTGGTGGTTTAAGGCTTACCACCAACTTTGGAACTAAAGATGAAAGTAGTTCCTGGAACAATTCCAAATTTTCCTAGAAGTTGAAGTCTTTTACTGGTGGAAGTGCTCCCTAGTGATGTTTCAAAGGTAACCACAAAATGTTCAAAATGGTGATTTGAATTTGATTAGAAACCATTGGAACTTATCTCCTATGCTTAACAGTTCCCAAAAAATTTCCAGATCTTGAAAGAAGCTACTGTATTCTATTGATAGGAAGTGCTCACATATAGTGAGTTAAAGAGAATTGCAAAGTAATTTTTGTTTGAAGATAACCACAAAATGAATCATGCTCATAACTTTGAATCTGGATACAACTCTTATTCTAGTTTAGGCTTGAGGCTCTAGTTTTGGTTGTTGCTTAGGCTCTTCGAAACTAGCAGTTGACTATCAATTCCTCATTGTCATAAGTGAGAAGAAATATCATTGTTTCTTAGGATTTCTTGTACATGCTTGATTGATAGGTCTTCAAAACTAGAATCCTCACTGTCAATCCTCCCTTATTCCATACAAAGTCAGAGGATGAGTATTTTTCTAAAATTTTCACATAGATGCAGATAAAAAAATTGTGATCAGCCATGTAAGAAACTCAAGCAGGGTGCCAGATTCTACCAAAAAAGCACCCTTTTACAAAGAAATTTCACTATAAAACTTACAAAAATCACCATTTGCAAGTTACCATTGTTTTTAATTTTAAAGTTGAATAACTAACTTCTAAAAATGAAGGAAGAATTCCCCAATCCAACAAACACAAAAAAGCACGAAAACAACTTCATTATTGTACTCATGGGAGTAATATCTCCATAAGAGGTAATGCACATTGTCACAATATAGAGATAAAAGACATAAATGATAGAGATGGTATGTGTTCCAACTACACAAACATTTCCAATCTCAAATCATTTTGGAAAAGTACCATATGCATTATCTTCTACCAAACCCATAGTAGAATCTAACACGAAAATGGGGTTAATTTCTTGAAGTATCAATATGTAGGATGCCTCGACTTTAAATAGTGCCTTCTTAATTTGATAAAGTTCATAACCTCTACCATTTGCATAACTACTAGCTTTTTTTGGCATTTAATCATAAACCTTATAGAAGGTCAACACCATCTTAATTGTAAGATTTATACAATAATCAAGTAATTAGACTACCTTGGACTAGGCTCGAAAATGATCCCAAACTCAACTAGATCATAACGAGCTACATCAATATGTATTATCTTGATCGCACAATATAGAAGGCCAAATGTCATGGGAAAAATGGATCCCTTACTTGCCCAACTTATATAGGCATCAATATTCGATATCACGTACTTTTTCAGCTTCAACATTTCTGTCACTAAAGGTTGTATGGTGTCAGTGTAGAAAATTAATATGAATAGGAGCCATAGTGATACCTCATCTCATATGGAGAACATACAACAAAATAGGCCATTAACACTAGAAATAGTGCCAGAAATCAATGTATTTGAGCATGTGAATTGGGTTTAATTGGCAGTGCAAAACCCAATGCTACAATGCATTTTAGTTGGGTAGCAGAATTACAAGCGTAAATACTGTCGGGTTTAGAACCAAAAACTATTTCTTCCATTGTTGTGTCCATAATTTGTACTTCTAATTTTTCTCCTAATTCTGCTTCTTGTTTTGCTTTGAGTATGGCATAAAAAATAACTTGTTTTTTAGCTTCCTAATGTAGGCCAAATTATGCTTCCATTATAATGTCGTTTGTTGCTTTGTGCTTTGCTTCCAATATGGCATCAATTGTCGCATATAGCTTTTGATGAGCCCTGGTATTGCAATAAGAATGTTGCAATTCCCAAGGCTACCAACTTTAATTATTAATCTGGTGTTCGTACAAACTTAAGAGGTTTCGACACTATATGTAACATGCAATGTGTCCTTTTGTTGATCTAATGTAATGAAGTGAATATCATGAAATAAAAGCATAAACTAATTGCTTAAATGGAAATGTTACTCTATTTGGAAGAAATGGAAATGATGCTTTCCCTAGTTTCATAAATGTAAATATTAGGCTATTGTAAATTCTATGCTACTTGTAGGAATGTAAAAAATAGTGTAATTGCAGAATGTAAAAGTTTCATTGAAAAGGAAACCTAACCTATGCAATGGAAATAATAGTGCATGCAATTAAAACTCTAAAAGAAGCATGAATCCAAGATAAACAATCCTAGTCTACCTCTCAAAGGTAAATGAGAATGAAATCAACCTTTAATCATTGTTTTCAAAGAGACTATATTTAGTGACAAAGTTCAATAGGAATTTCTTAAGACAATTAAGAAAATCATCACTGTATCTTTAAATTCATAAATCTATCTACTAAACATAACTGCAGAGGTGAATTGCAATGGAGAAGAGACAAGGCTTAAGAGGTCTTTGATATTACTCAATCATGATTTTTTAGCCTAAGATTCATTATTGAAGGCTAGGAGGAAAAAATCAAGCTTCAAGGACAATTATGGTCAAGTTTGGAGGGATTTTACATGGTGCTACATGATTGCTACATGATGCTACATGATTGCCCCGTTTTGCTGTAGGATTGGATCCATGAGAATTCTGAGGGTGTAAAAGGTTATCTAAAGGTGGGAAAGTGTATATGAAGGTATATGATGCTTTTTACAAGATTATCACCTCTCAAAGGTCCATCTTGCACAAAAGCAAATGCACACAATATCCTTTAATGACCTAGATATGTACTTTCAATGGAAAAGTTTCGAGGGAATTTTGTACTGAGGAGAACGAGTTTGGTGATGGCCAAAGAAATATAGGATGACAAATATAACCATGCAAATAATCAATAACACCTTCACACCTCAAAAAGATTATGATTTTTTTACTTGCAAAGTCTACGATACCCAATTTGCTAGCTAGTACGTCCTCCAATTTATGTCATTGGACGCCCAAGAAAATCCAGTGAAAATGAGATGGGGTAATTTTTTTTACTAATTAAGATGTCTTAATACTCTAATCCAAGTGGAATCACTCAAAAATACCTTTTTTAACATGTGCTAAAAAATAATAGAAAATTACTACTCCAAAAACTAGAAATTCAAGAATGAGTGAGCTAGTTAACATACCAAATGCCTAAGCTGATCAAATTAAAATTCTATGGGGCATATTTTGTTATTAACTTGAACTTTTTATGAATCAATACAAGTGGAATCAACTCAAAATAAGATCATTAACAAATTCTAAAAATTGGCAGAAAATTACACTATTTTGCTACAAGAGACATCCAAAAATTCTAGATTTGTGAAATAGTAAACCAATCTGAGTAGCTCAATGATGAATATGAATTTTCAAAGCTATTCTAAGGACACATCATGATTGTGACTCTATATATAACCTGCAAAAAAATCACTTCAATCATTTAAAAAATATAACCTACAACATATGAACGATGAATACTAAATGCATAAATAAGAAAAACAAGTGAAAAGGACATTCAAAGGAAACAAAGAAATTGTACAATAGGGATATGAGGCTCTTGGGATGGAAACGCCCAAGGATACTCAAATCCCTATGAAGGAAAACAAGCTTTAGAATGTAAAAATGGCACCAAACTTCATTGTTAGAGTCAATCTAAGTACATCCTTATTGGGAATGAACGTAAAACTGCTAAATAACAAGTTTTGTTCACAACAAGACTAACAAATACATGCCCCTATAGGAAAATTCAAATTGGTGCTTATACAAATTGACGGGGAAGCATCCTCCTTGAAAGAAGGCAACTTTCCCCTCCAAAATTCCTCAAAAATTGGATTGCTTCCCAACAGGAGGAATCTTCATTTAATGACATCGAACACATTCCTAGGCTTTCTCAATCAGTGGAGATCCAGAATTTGTCAATAATTCCAAGATGTCTAGTTCATTTACTATCTAATATTGTTCCATCCTGTAGTAGGGAGCAATTCCCTATATTATCTCATTCAAAATTTACTCAATATTCTCTCAGTATTATGCAAAAATAAATAATACTAGGTACATAATATGCAATTATCTCTAAACCTTCCTAAGAACATATTAAAGCTAAAAAAACATTATTAAGAATAGAAGAAGAGATTCAATATAGCCTTTATGTGCCTAAGAAAGGTTAGATGGGCCTTAATTTTGTGTCTAATTTGGAGGCCCATCAACTTTTCTTCCATTATGTCATCTTATTTAGCTTCTAATATGGCTTCCATTATAGTGTCTTTTGTTGCTTCTATTATTGCTTCCATTATTACTTCTTGGTTTTCTACCTGAATGACTTCTTTGTTTGCTTCTTGGTGAATGCCAAGTTTGACTTCTTATATTTCTTCTATTATCGCTTATTTATTTTCTACCTAAATTGATTTTGTTTTTTCTTGTCATGTAATGCCAAGTTTGGCTGCTAGTATTGCTTCTGTTATCACTTCTTTGTTTGATACCTAAATTGCTTCTCTTTTTGCTTCGTAGGTAACACCAAGTTTTGCTTCCAATATTGCTTCTGGTGTGCTTCTAGTTTGGCTTCCATTGTTGCTTCCAAAATTTCTTCCTTGTTAGCCTCGTTGCTCACTTCCTTTTAGTTTCAAGTTTTTCTTCCTATATAATGTCTACGTTTTCTTATTTTTTAGGTCTAAGGTTTGTAGAAATTCTATGTAGATTTTGCTCATGTAATTTACTAAAACATAAAACTTGAATCTACTCTACTCATCTGGGGAAATCAATTCACAATCAAGAAAGGAAATAATAAACATGTGACATGAATCAATACACAAACACATAGAATTATCTAGGGGAAATAAATTTCTCAAAAAACCTTCCTCTATGTATTGCATTAATAAGAAAATAGAGAAGAAATACAATGCTTTCTCAAGCCTGAGAAACCTCTACACTAGTATAATCTATCTCACCTCTTCACAAGCTGAGTCTAGTCAATACTTAACCAAATTCTTGCCTTCCCAAGTCTCTATTTCCTTGTGCTAATCAAAAAGGAATTAGCACATATTAATTAGTTAAATTACCCATCCAAAATCGCACAATCCCTGTAGGCCCTTCTCTGACTGTGTGCACCACCTGTACTATTTGGAATTGTCTACAACTGATAGTACACTACCCTTGAAATCCAATCTCAACTAGGTAAATCGTGTTTCCTACATGCATCAATTATTCTAGGTTGATTGATGAGTTAATTGGTTGATCATTGAGGTACACACCCCACTACTAGACCCTCCATTAGTTCTCTAATAGTTAGAACTAGTTAAACTCACAATAAATCAAATTAACTGAAGTAGATTGCTGGAAATTAGCAATAAATCATACTAAACTGAAATCAAGTGTCTCCTACTCGAATTAATTGAGTTAAGTGAGTGATAAGTTCCATGTTACATCAATTAACTACCTCCAAGGATTTTACTGAAATTGAAATTTGAATTTTTAATCTAATTTGACCAAGACAAAGTTAAATCTAGATCTTCTTGTTGCATTTTCAACACTCCCTCTCAACAAGAAAGGGATTATCTGATACCCCTATCCTGCCTATATGGAACTCAAATTTTCCATTTGAAAAATCCTTTATCAAAATACCTGCATCTTTTTCCTCTGTAGGAATGTACTCCAACAACATGATTCGCCTCTGCACACAATCTCGTAGATGGTGATATCAGATGTCAATATGCTTGGATCGATCATGAAATACAAGATTCTTAGAGGTTTTGACACAACTTTGAATATCGCAATAAATAATAGACAAATCCATCATCTAACAAAATAATCCAACAAGAATCTTTCTCGTACAGATCACCTCACATGTTGCTTGACTTGCATCTATGTACTCTACTTCTGTTGAGTGCAATAGGTCTCTACTTCCTGCTGTACGAAGAAACTGTTGTTGACCCAACACTGAAAATTCTTCTTGATGTCACTCTTCCTATCTAATGGACTCCTCTCCGAATATGCATTTGTGAAGTCTTGCATCTTCACTCCCTCTATCTATCTATACCAAAGACCAAACTGAGTGGTGCCTCTGAGGTATCTCAACACATGTTTTGTTGCCTTCTAATACAATTTGGTTGGCTTAACCATTTCTTGACTAAGCTAGTTAAATGCATAAGAAATGTTTGGTCATGTGTTCACCAAATACATAAGTGAACCCACAAGCTTCCTGTAAAATGGTAGCCTCCACTTCCTCACCTGAAGTGGCATCCTCTTTCCTCCAACTACCTGCTAGAGGAGTGTCCATGTGCTTGCTTCTCTCCATGCAGAACTTCCTCAATATCTCATTGGCATAATTTTCCTAAGAGACAAAAAATTCCCTAAATCCTTGGCATACTTCCAAAGCGACGAAATAATGCATGAGACCCATGTACTTCATCTTGAATTCTCTTACAAGATCCTTTGTGTAAGATTTTATCAAACTCTCATCACCAGTTAAAATTAAATCATCAACATATAATACTATAATAAATAATTTACCTTCAACAATAATATGGTGAAGGTTTGCATCTGCTTCACTTTTGGTGAATCCCAACCTGGTAAGATAGCTATCAATCATGGTGTGCCAAGCACAGGGTGTTTGTTTCAATCCATATAACACTCACTTGAGTTTTCACACATGCAACTCTCTATCGAAGATCTCAAAACTTCTAGTTTTTTAATGTACATATCTTCCTCAATAACTCCATTCAGGAATGTTATCTTTATATCCATTTGATGTATCTTCCATCCCACCTATGATGTAAGTGCTAGAATTGGTCTGATAGAAGAGTACCTTGCTGCTAGAGCAAAAGTCTCTTCATAGTCAATTCCCTCCACCTAAGATAACCTCTTAGCCACAAATATAGCCTTGTGTTTCTCTATGCTTCTGTATGCTACTTTATTTTCCTTGTAGATCCATCTCAAACACACCACTAATTTTTCCTCTTGCCTTGGGACCACTTCCAAAACACTATTTCAAATAATGGAATCATATTCCTATACCATAGCATCAACCCATACTGGTTTCTCTACAACTTCCTCAAGTGAGGATGGCTCAGTCTCTGCAAGATCACTCATCATATCCATGTAGCTAGTGTAACCATCCGGTGACCTCCTCTTCTTGCACTGTGATGTGGGTGCTCCCACATTCTCTTTAACATCATGCAATAATCTATCAGCTTCCCTAGTTAATTTCCTTCCATCTATGAATGTCTTTTCTTGAGTAGATGTCTCCACCCTCTACTCCTCTGCTTGTGGCTACTTCACAACTTGATGAGGTTATTATTTTGGAGTTAAAATCTCCTCAACTGAATGAAAATAAATCTCCTTCTCAAGAGAACACCTCATTTCCTTCTCCTCATCAAACTTCACATCTCTACAAATAACTATCATCCTCAGAGTGGTAAGTACAAAAAATAGTGATGAGGTGTTTTTTGGTACCCCACAAATATGCCCAACTCTATTGTTGGCTCTATATTTTTCCATGAGTCCTTGGAAACATGATAGTAAACTAACGATCCAAATATCATGAAGTGTGACACATCTATTTTCTTCCCTGAAAAAGATTCCTCTATTGTACTCATGCCAAGAATCTGATGAGGACTCCTATTTTGCAAATAGATTGTTGTGTTGCATGCCTCAACCAACAATTGTAGTTGTAGGCCTCGGTAATGAAACATCTCCCTTGCTACTCCCACAATATTTCTGTTATTCCTCTTAGCCACCCCATTCTACTCTAGGTTGTGGGGTATTGTCAACTCTTGTCGAATGCCTTCCTTTGCACATAAATTTTTAAACTCATTTGACAGATATTCACCTCCATTATCACTCCTGAGAGCCTTCACTTTCTTACCCGTCTCTTTCTCAACAAGCGCTTTAAATTTAAAAAACTTGGAGAATGTTTGGTATTTCTTTTGCATGAAGAAGACCTATCACTTTAGTGAAAAATCATCTACAAATATTACATAATACATGTGCTTGGTAGTGGAGTCCATCGAGAAAGTTCCACACCCATAAGAGTGAACTCTTTCGAGGACTACTTGCACTTTATTGTAACAATCATTGAAGATGGAATTTTTTTACTTCCCCAAAGTACACCCTTTTCATGTATCTTTCTACTCTAGTCATCCTTTGGGTAGTAAAATATAAATCTGCTACATGATATTCAAAGCGACATGATGCAGATGACCAAGTCTTCTATGTCATAATTCGCCGATATGTCGGCTCTGCACCTTATTTTCTTTTGTGCTCAATGTTGCACATTCATCCAAATCTAATTTGTAGAGTATCTTCACACGAACCCCAATCCGCTTCACTTTTCCAGTGGCGACGTGTCTAAGGAAATACTTCCCTTTGCTAAAAATCACATCGTAGCCACGATCTTCCAACGTAGAAACTAAAATTACGAGATTCTTCTTTAGACACGTAACATACATGACATATTTTAATTTGAGAGGGGAAACCATAATCCCTCTAAAAAGTAATTGTACCAATACCGGTCATGCCATACATTCCATCATCTCCCATCTCGATGTGCATCTAGAGATATTTCTCCTCCAAATCACTGAAAATTTTTGGGTTTCCCGTCATATGGAATGAAGCTCCACTATCCAGATACCACACACTACCCATCACTATGCTCACCATACATTCAATGAGGGTGAAATCAAGTTTGAACTATGAAGCCTATTATCACTCTGATATTTCTTTTGAAGTATGAAGAAAGAAAAACCAAAGGTAACCACAAACCACTTTTGGAGATCAGGACCTAGCCTTCCTAATGCTGAGAGAGGGCTCTCTCTTTATAATTTATCTTTGTTTTAGTTAAGATGATTTTAGGCTAGTTATTGCTTGCACTTGGGTTTTGTTTTCAAAATTTGATCGTGGTATCACTTTGCTTAGATGAATAGAGGTTTGGCTTCTACCATTGGGCTATGGAGTCGGGTTTCTGACAAAAAAGACTAGATTCAGTTCTAAAACAGTGTCTACAGGGCAATATAGATAAGTTACTGCAGATCTCAAAGGCTAAATGGTGAATGGCTTCAAATCTGATCCAGGGAGCAATTAAGGTTTCCCTTGGTAGGACCTTGGGAAGAATCAAAGAAGTCAACTGGGATGGGAGAGCAATTAAGGGTTTTAAAATCCAAGTATCAGAGGAAAACATGTAAATGACTAACTGTGCAAAACAGAGTGTAATTAAACAAATTCTGAGCGATATTTCCGATTAATTCATTTAGATTTTAGAACACATTTAAGATTATAAAAACACATAAGAAAGGTAACAAAATCACACAAAGAAATTACTTCACTGCAAATGGCTCATCTCATGAATCCTGTAGAAAAATTCTTTTATTACTTGCTCCAGTCCGTTGACTTGAAAATGGTACAATCACCCTTAAGTTCAAGATCAAAATCACTCTACAAATGTAAAATAATCCACCATAATACTTCAATTTTTGAAGTATTTATACAAAAGGAATTAGAAAATATCTGAACTGTATTCAAAACTAATCTAGGAAAAAAGAAATATCTTCTTGCAAGAAGATAGAGACAGTTATTGAACTATTTCATGCTATCCCTTTTATTTTGGTTATGCTGGTTGTAGACTTTGATTTTTAGCCCTTTATGTTGCTAGGTTGTTTGGCTTTCATGCTAGATGCTATATTTTACTTTATCCTTTCACCTAATACTCTCTCATCTAATACACTTTAACCCTGATGAACTGTTAATATCCTTTTACCCTGTTGTTTCATTTTTTACTGTACATTTATCATTTACTATGTTTTTACTACAGTAAATCATTCAGTTTTTCCTATCTTTCTTCATCTGGTAATTGAATATTGATCATTTTTCTATATATTTCATTTGCCTCTATATATTTGGAAAAAGTGGGTGTATTAATAAACGGGTATTTTACCTCATGCTGGAGGTAAAACAAGTTTTCAAATGTTTGGTGCAAGACTTTCCCTATTGGAATGCCCTTCATAGATGGAGTGATCACCTGTTCTTTGGCCACTTCCCTGAACTTCCTTTTGTAATCTGCCTGTGTCATTAACTTCTCATTTATAAATAAGGGATTAGGTAATCCATTTTCTTTCAATAGCTGAAACTAAGCCATGAACCTATCAACGGCTAGCTGCATGTTCTAACACTTATCTTCTAAACGCATCATCAAGTTCCTCCTAGTGAGGACTCTCCTGACTTCCAAAATTGTACTTGTCCTATCAGGTATCTCAAGCTCTTGCAGTTCATATTTATTCTTGGAGTTAATGAAGTGGATGATTCTTGCAGCTTCCTCTGGCATATCTCCAAGTTCTGTTTTAACCATTTAAATGGCTTCTGTTGCCTGCTTAATCAAATCAATCTTCTCAAATATGACCTGGATGGATGGCCAAATATCATTGATTGAGTCAATGATATTGGCCCACAGTTTCTCTTTAGCATTTCCCATTCGTTCAATTAAGGTTAGTTCTTTCTCCAGGCCTTTTATCCTTTCTTTCATCCTTGCAGTGTTTTGTTGCTCTTCTTTATGCATAATTTGGGCTAGTTTGTAATCTATCTCAAGGTTACTGATTTCTCCTTCAGTTTGTTCATCTCATTGGTCTAAATGGTCATTTCTTCCATTGCTTTGACTAGCTTGTTTGCTTCATCACCTGTGGTACCTTTTGTTGTTGATGTTGTTACTGATATAGTCAAAATTGTGGGAATGTATACTTGGGCAGATTGGATTCGCAAAGGTTTATATCATCAGCGTGGTTAAGGAACCTATCCTTGGCCCAGCAGTGGATTCTCAGAAGGTGGCGTGGGGTGGTTGTACCTTTGATTTGGAAGTCTATGTCTGCTAGGGCGATGTGATCAATGTCTAAATGAGGGGTTGTCACTAGTCTGACATCTAAAGAGGTCTGGGTAGCCATTTCTATAATAAATTGAGGAAATTTGGGTTATATGGCTATTGGAAGTTAAGTTTTGACAATTCTGTAACAGGAGTAGGGTATCAGCAGTTTGTAGGTAGGGGCTTTAGTATTTTTAAGAGGGGAAATACTCTCAATGCAAAGGGAATTCAATTAAATTCATTCAATTATTTCATGAATTTAGTGTATGTTTTTAAATGAGAGGGTCATTATGGTTTTCTTCTTAAATACCTGGAATCTATGGTCGGGGCTACAAACTGGTTTTAAATGGAGGTTTACAAAGGCTTATGCGGCTTTCAGGTGTGTTGTGGTGGTGTTTCAGAAGGTATCCGATAGTTGGTAGCTGGTCACCGGAGCTCAAAGGGAACTGGTGTGCTTTGGAGGCTTCGCAATGCAAACAAGCAAAAAAGGGTGAAAATGGGGTTTGAGGGCTTTTAACCAGGAGCGGTTAGAATTGGCAGGGAAATTAAATGAACATTAGCAGTTTTGCTTTATGGCAGGGAGGTGGTATTGGAGGGTATAGCACCGCTTATGAGGATCGAGTGGTATTTTACCGAGGCAATGCGATACATGCCAGAGGCTGACACGTAGCAAAATCGGCCCCAGCAAAACGGCCCATATCACATGCTCTCGAGCTGGTAAAGGTCGAGTAGTGAGCGAGCGCGATATGGGTAATGGCCGTTAGATCTGGGGGTGGATGATCCAATGACCGTCGCATGGCAAAGTTGCATAGTTGGGTGATGGGGAGGAGGTTAGCGGAACCCATGGGATTAATTACGGTTAAGCGTAATTAACCCATGATTAACTGCAGGTTTATGAAGTAATGTGGGTTTATGGAATATAACGGGTAAAAACTAATTTTTGGGGTTTAATAAAGTAATTTGAGGGGGGAATAAAATTTAGGATAAGAGTTTTAGTGGGTTTTTAGGGAATCTAACAAATGGAAAGTGATTTTTCCAAGGGGGGAAAAGGGTTTCAAACTAGGGGAAAGGGATCTTTTGGAAGGGAGGTGAATTTAAAAGGTAAATTGGCTAGGGAATGTGTGAAACCAAGGGGTAGGAGTGAAAATCAAGGGAAAAGGGGTTTTCACAAGCCATGAAGGGGTACAAGGGAAATTAGTAAGTATATATTGGGGGGTGAAATGCAATGAAGGGGAAGTTAGGAAAATCAGCGTATGAACATGCTTTTAACTTTGATAATTGCTCCTGCACACTAAAACACGTAGTTAAGCATGATAGTAGTAGTTATGCTTCGAATGACTTGTATTTCTACAACCTTTCTTCTACCTACCCTAACATTTTTTCTTCACTTTGTCGAGTGCAGTTAAGCTAGCAAACCCATTTCTTTCCTTTTTCTTTTATGTAATAAACTATCTAGTTCTAACCTTATATCTTCCAAGGGCTCAGATTAAACTTATGAGCTCATTTTATTTCTCTACCTATCTACTAATCTGCCAATATTAAACTATTTGGTCAGATTTTTATTCTCTAACTATAAACTTGAAATTCAAAGCATGAAGTAGTCAAGATTAAGCAGATTGACTATCATGGGTTGTCACATGTATGACAAGTTGCACACAATTGTTGTTTAAGATAGTAAAGTAAAGAGTAGTGGCACTTGGACTTGCACACTGTCATGATCTATTTTTTGTTTGGGGTTCATATTTTTTCATTTTTTGATCTTTTCTTATTTTTCTTGTCATTAGATATTTCTTTTAGGACATACCCTCTTTACATTTTCTAATTTTCATATGGAATAAATTTGTAGAAAGCAAAGGTATGTGCAATATTACAAGACTTAACCTCATCCAATTCAAAAATTATGAATCATATCACTATAGGACTCTAGCAGTGGCTCCACATGGGGGTGGGATTTCCTGGTGAAATGTCAAGAACTCTAAAGACCAGTAACCCTTGAATTATGACTGTAGTTACCTTGTAAATTGTGCTTCTGTGATTCTGCTTTATTGATACTTATGACAGTGAATCCTTCAAAGCTTAGGGACTTCTCTCCGGGATTCAACTTCAAAGGATTACCATCGAGTCCAATATACATTCTGCAATGTTATGTACAATGATGCAAAGTAAAGTGAACTCTTATGAGTCAGTGGAAAAATAATGCTTCAGAATCCTACCATTAGTAGGTCCTCCTAGTAGATCTGATCCATCTATGTTTCTCAAGAAAAAGGCATTGTTGCCTCTATAGCCATAAATGACATAAGGCCCCTGCCATAAAAAATCAAATTTCCCATGCTTGCCTTTGTCTTTTCTCCTTGAATCCCACTTAACGACTTTATCTCCTATGTAAAAATCATCTGCTTTAGTCTTTTTATCAAAGACTTTCTTGATTTTTTCCTTGATTACATGTGATTTTACATATACTTCTTCTCTAGTCTGTTGTAGGCATATGGTTCGATGTATTCTTCTCTGAATATCATTTGGTTCCACCTGTAATTCCTAGATGATCTTCATCACTGGCACTCCCAAGGATGATAGGAAAACTGCATCCATCCCATAAACCAGCTGATAGGGTGATGTTCCAATGAAATTCTTAGTAGTCAATCTATATGCCCATAAGGCATTGACTAACTTCTTGTTCCATGTCTTTTTGTTATCTTCCAGCAATGTTGTAATGATAATGACCAGGATTTTGTTGGATGACTCTACTAGTCCATTACCTTAAGGGTAATAGGTTGTGGAATGGCCAAGGGTGATGTGGTACTTGTTACAAAAGTCTATCATTCTCTTGGATTTAAAGGCAGCTGCATTATCAGTAATGAGCTTTTGGGGACACCCAAATCTTGATAGGATATTACTCTCTAAGAAGGAGATTATGACAATGTCTATGGCTTGCCTAGAAGGTATGGCCTATATCCATTTGGTAAAATAGTCTGTGGTTGTTAGAATCCACTGGTGCTGAGTTGAGGAGGTCGAGAGTATTTCTCAAATCAAATCTAACCGCCATTGTTGAAATGGAATTTCAGTGGAAATTGGTTTAAGAGGAAAGGGTAAGAGTTTTCTCTTTCCCTCAAATATCTTAAATTTATGGCAAGATGCCACATGTTTTTTAACATCTACAATCAAAGTCGACCAGTAGAAACTAGCCCTCAGGATTTTGTCAGAAGTAGTCCTCCAGTACAAGTGTCCTCCACAATCCCCTGCATGAAACTCTTGCATGATTTTATCACCTTCATTTTTCAATAAACAATTCAAAATAATACCACTATTGTCTTTCCAAAACAATGCATTATCTATGATACAATACTTTAATCACTTCATCTTTAAAAATCTAACTTTAGTGCCCGTAGAGGTTTGGTCTCGTGGCCAGCGAACGATCTATTAAGTTGCCCATGCCACTGTGCAGGTCATGAGTTCGAGTCTCATCTTACTCGAGGGTCGTTCTTGCGGTTTGGGTGGTTCCTCCTAAGAGGTTATAGTGGCAACCGGTGGGATTCAACCCCGTGTAACGTGAGTATGATACCACCGCCGTTGCCAATTTCGCCAGTCAACAAAAAAAAAAAGCTTTAGTTATTGTCAAATGAGGAGGAGCTTGTAAATTTTGTAATACAAATATAATATCTACATACCGGGGTGAATCAGTAAAAGGCTCACTGATCAGTGGAGTCGCCATCTCTTCCTGGTCATCAAGGGCACTAATGAAGTTTATATCAAGTGCCTAACAGTTCGATTCAGCCATGAGTTTGGCTAAACCTTGGCCTTTGATAAGCTTAGTTGGATTTATCTCTATTTCATTTCCAATATTGTGGCAATCCACTTGCCTCTTTTCCCTTCAAGCCCATTTTGTGTAAAAATGTCCTTAACTACAGAATTTGGAACATAGGCTATAATGTGAGAATATAGAATGTATACTCTGAAGTCTTTGATAGCCTTTACTAAAGTTAATGCTTGTCTTTCCTTGATATTTTTTTTGAGTGTGGCATCTCTTAAGGATTTACTAAAAATGAAATTGGTTTTTCATATCCTTGGTTGTTCTTTTGCAGCAAGACTGCTGCAATGGTGTGTTTTGAAGCAAAAGAAAAAATTATAAAATCCTTGTTAAAATCGGGACTTATTAGGACTGGAGTCTTGGTTAAGGATTCCTTGATGGCTTCAAAGGATTGTTTGGCCTCCACTATCCATTTAAGTGTTGCATCCTTTCTTAGCATGTTATTTAACTCTCTAATCAGTTCTGCTAGATTTGAAATGAATCTTCTAAGAAAGTTTATCTTGCCTAGAAATGATTGTAACTCTCTAATGTTTCTAGGATGAGTAATGGTCAAAATGGCCTCCATTCTAGTAGGATTTATTGTAATCCCATCTTTAGATATGATATGACCCAACAATTTTCCCTCTTCCAGACGGAAGAGTGTTTTCTTGGGATTTAAGAGATCACAAATTTTCTACATTTGATAAATACTCTTCTCAGGGGGTCTAGGTGTTCATTGTTAGATTTAGATAAGATTGTGATGTCATCCTGGTATACTACTAGGAAGTCATGAATCTCCTTGGAAAAAGCTATATCCATAGCTCTTTGAAATGTGGCACCTGCATTCATTAATCCAAAGGGCATCTTCAGATACATAAAGGTACCCCAAGGAGTAGTAAACACAGATTTGGCTTGGTCCTTAGGTTGAAATAAGATCTGGTTATACCTAGAGTATCCATCTAAAAATGAAATCCTAGATGATCCTACTACTGTTATCGGGAAATCTAGTGTCTATGCAGAGCTGCTAGTCCCACTAAGACGGGTAGCTATCTTAGAAACAAACAGATTAAAGTTACTTTCGTTTTCCTTTACGAGAAGCAGATAGGAGAGCAGCAGAGAATACCAACGTCAATCTTTCGCTCGGGTCCTTGCTTGTTCCTCCTCCTCTCTGACAGGTCTTTTATGCTCCTTCCTTGAACACTCCGCTTCAAAGAGTACTTGTAAAGTTAAAGCAGCATAATACCTTCAAAGTGCAGATATCTACAATCATAAACAATATAGGACCAGATATATATTAACCACACAAATGCATATATCATCAAACATACAAGAATGTGGAGGAAAACTTGAATAGATTTATCAATATAAAGGTTAGAAGAGAGGATTACAACCCATTGATCTGACCTAGTGTCATCCTCCCAGCATAAAAGCCCTTCTTCACCTCATGAAAAGCTTATATCACCCAACACTATGATCTTCCACTAGGAAACCAACAACACTACCTTACAAGATACAAGATTCCAACCTCTGGATCTGTGGGATGAGGGATCCACATATAAATGATTGTAGGGGGGTGAGTCAGCTTCTGGGATTTTGATTACTGTCCTCTCTCTGATAGTTCTTGATTCCACTTGGATATTGATGATCTCTTACTCATCCCTGGGCGAATTCAGAGAGGCAAGTGTCACAGGAGAAGATTCTGGAAGATTCCATGATCATCCACCTTGCAAATTGTCTCTACCATTTGTCTAATCTCACCCATCGCACCCTACAGAAGGGGTTTCCAGTATGCATCGCACTTTTTGCACTGAGTAGGTGAGATGCATTGCACCCTTAGCACTGGGCACTTTGTATGGTCCAGTTTTGACTAGTTCTGAGTAGTTTTCTATGGAGAACTTCTGGGAGATGATGTAATCAGCTGACCTTGTTCCTTTAGGGTATGAAACAACACTTTTAGGGACTCATAAGCCCTTGTTTTATGGACATATGTGGTTGGGGTTGCAGTGCCCAAATATGTCTATAACATGGTCAGCCCATCCTCCAACTACACGTCAGCTTGCACATTCACATTTTGGCCCAACTCATATAATATATATTATTTCCCTGTCGCATGTGTATCGCTGCCACTCAGGTCAACCTAGCCACCTCCTCTCCTGATCTCTATACTTTGCTTCCATACACTCCATCGCTCATTCATCAGTCGTTTTTCGAGTCACCCAATTGTTCACACAACCCGTCACACATTCGAAAGTCCACCTTTGAGTTGCATTTAACCGAATGCGGGTGCTCTTCAACTCGAGGCCATGAGAGGGAGTGAAAAGGGAGAGATGAAGATAAATCGAAAGAGAGGGGAGAGTAGGAATGAAGAGAGAGAGAGAGAGAAAAAGAGGGAGAGGGAGAGGAGTGAGAGAGGTAGAGAAGGCTAAGAGGGGGTGAGGGAGACACAAAGATGGAGGGGGGGAGAGAGAAGGAGAGAGGGAGGGAGATAGTGAGAGGGTTGGAGGTCAGAGAGGGAGAGAGAGAGGGAGATAGCAAGAGGATTGGAGGTGAGAGAGGGAGGGAGAGAGATAGGGGAAGAGAGAGCGAGGTAGGAGAGAAAGGGAGAGAGAGGAAGGATGAGAGAGAGGAGGAGAGAGGGAGGTATAGAATAGTAGAAGAAAATAGTTTGAGATTGATCACAATGAAGACTATTTGTAATTGGTTACATTCTTATTATTCACATTTTCTATCATTCAACACTAATACAATATCAATTTGCATTTAAAATTTTTATTTCATCATTAAAGTTATTAACTATAAGGTTCACAAAACTCTATAACAGGTCATTCCTCCTCTTCTAAAAACTATCCTCACCTGTATGGATTCATTATTTAACAACAAAATTAATCTTAGACACATTTAGCATATTTTAAATGATTATATTAATATTAGATGTAATTACATATTATTGATAAAATTAATCATATTTTCGATAGATTTTCCTTGGTCGCACATGATTGAAACCATCATAGATCCATCTTAACTCCGGATCTATCAAGCACCGAGAGGGATCAAATCTCTCGAGGTGCAAACCTTTCCTCAAGTTTTGCACTCAAAAAAGAGGTTTGCACCTCAAGAGATTTGATCCCTCTTGGCACTTGATAGATCCAGAGTCAAGATGGATGTAAGCTAGTTTAACTGTCAATCTACCAATGATCCAGACTTATGCAAGAACAAAAAAAAAATACAGATATATATATAAACACAGATATGCATAAGAAATAAAACTTCATTTCATTAATATCAAAGAACTGAAATATGCTTACATATAGAAATGGAAATAAACTAGCTCGGACAATGGTACCTTATCTATGAGAAGTGATGTGGCAGCTACATGCCTCTGAAATATCTTACAATGAGGCTCAAAGACCTATTTATTATTGAGAAACAATGGAAAACCATAAACATAAAGAAACCTAAATGTAGAAGATGAAGTTCCAAAACTGTGGGCATCGTTTGGATAAATTGGTACATCAACTTCCCGGGGTTGTAAATTTGGCATACGATCTTTGTTTCTCTATCATAATACCTTGTTCAAATATCTCAAAGAGGAGGCCAAAAAGAAACTTGTAAACTAGTTTTGGACTTTTTTGGTCTCTCTGTTTTCCCTAAAAACGCCTTTTAGTCCCTGAAAATGGCTTTGGAAGTTTAGGACCCAAAAAACTACCAAAAATAGTAATTTGTGCTACAATTAAGGAAATTGAAAAGAAACAATGATCAGGGTCCAATCGGAATAGGAAAGTGGCCACCAATATCCACTTGGATTAGTCCTCCCCCCTTAGGAAGTAATGGTCCCCATTGTGGTGAGTGCCTCCATGAGATGGGGGAACCTTTGTTGAACTTGGTCCCTGGTGAGCCACTTGCCTTGGTTCAGGAGTTGGACAACTTTGAAAACCCAAAATAGTTGGATCTACTGTTGGCGAGTGTTCTTGATCTGCATGTCCATGATCTGATCAATTATGGCTTGTTCCATGTAGTTTGGGTTTAACTCTAGTGGTGTGAGTTGTTCAACAATGTATGATGTGTCCAATAGTGGTGGAAAGTATGGTCGAAGGAGGTCCACATTGAACATTGGGTGCAGGCCAAGGAAAGGTGGAATGTTGAGCTCAAAATCGTTGTCCCCTATAGAATTAGTGATGTTTTAAGGCCCATATCGGGGCGGGTGAATCTTGTAGTGGGGCCCATCGAGGAGTTGCTTCTGTAAATGTGCCAAACTTTTTCACCCGCCTGAAACTTGTGTGGCATCCGATGCTAATCATGACGCTGCTTGCGCTTAGCATTGGATTTGTTCAATATTTCATGGACCTACTGGAAAATGTGCTGAATGCACTGAATTGAGTTTTTAGCCCTGACAACTTCGGACTGGACATGAGTTGAATCTACCTGAGTAGCTACAAATGGTATGGCCACATCTATGGGACATAGTGGTTGGAAGCCTAAACCCACCTGAAAGGGGTTGTGTCTAGTTGAGCTATGGAGAGCTCTATTGTAGCTATGTTTCACATAGGGGAGGTTTTCATCCCATGCTCATGGATGCTTCGAATTGTACATACGCAAAATGTGTACGATCATCTTGTTGATGACCCCTATTTGGTCATTAGTTTGGGGGTGGAAAGTCGTGGACTTAGTGATCTTGGTGTCTAACATCGACCAAAGACTTGACCAAAGTGTACTTAGGAACTTGTTGTCCCAATATGAGATGATGGACTGTGGGATCCAAAAATTTACCCACACTCATTCAAACAAGAGCTTAGCAGTGGCTTCTGTTGTGATAATCTTCTTGTAGGCCACCAGAATGGTCATCTTAAAGAATCTACCAATGACCATGAAAATGTTGTCATTGCCATGCTTAGTAGAAGGAGGGCCTGACATGTAATCTATGGAGATGGATTCCCAAGGTTTTGTAGGTGTAGGAAGAGGAGTATGTAGGCCTTGCCTTTTTATGTTCAGTTTGGTAATGGCATAGGAAGTGTAGGATCTGATGTACTTCCCAACACACCGAAATTTCGGCCAAAAAAAATACTTCTGCATGACTGCCACTATTTTCTCTACCTAAAAATGTCCAACGACCCGGTTTTAGTGTGCCTCCTAAATCATCTTGGCACGCTCACTTGAAGGAACACAAAGGTGTCCCAGGTGGCATAATGGTGCATCCTCAAGGTGAAAATTTTGAACTTACTTTCCTTCTAGGAGTGTCTGGTATGTGTTGTCAAATTTTGGATCGCTATTTTAAAGATGTGGCCACCCCGCAGTCATATGCCCACAAGATTTGAGCACAGTGGTCAGTGCCATGACCGGTGGTCGACTGAGGTAGTCTGCAACATTCTTGGTGTTTCCCTTCTTGTACTTAATGCTCAAGTGGAACTGTTGCAGGAATATGGACCATTTCTGATGGTCATCGTTCTGCAACTTCCCTTGTATCTATATGAAATGCAGGGGTTGGTGGTTTCTGTGGATGACCGTTTCCTTCCCCAAAATGTAATGCTTCCATTGTTGGAAGAATTGTATAATGGAATACATCTCTTTTTAATAGGTGGGATGCTTTCGGACTATGTCTGAAAGTGTCTCACTGTGATACGCCACTAGATGCCCTTGCTGAGTAAGAACTGCACCAATACAATACTCAGAGGCGTTTGTCTCGATCTCAAATGGTTGTTGCAAGTCTGGTAATGTGATTGTTGGTGCAAATCAGAGGTGATGCTTCAACTCAGAAAAAAAAATTTTGTTGGGATTCAAACCAAAAGAACTTTTCTTTCACTCCTCCCTTGGTGGCTTGACTCAAAGTCCAAGTTATATGAGAGAATCATAACATGAACTTATGGTAGAAGTTGGCAAGACCCAAAAAGTTTCAAATCTTTGTGAGAATGGTTGGGGCTGGCCAACCGTGAATGACTTGTATCTTGGCTAGGTCCACATGCAAATCCCTCTCATTAATGATGTACCCTAAATATTGAACCTGGGTCTACCAAAAGTGTATTTCTCCAAATTAGCACACAACTTGTGTTGCCACAAGGTTAGGAGGACCTATCGAATATGGTGGAGGTTTTCTTCCCAACTATGGTTGAAGATCAGAATATCATCCAATATACCACCATGAATGAGTTGGTTAAGGAACGCAAGATGTCATCCATAAGCTCATGAATGTTGCGGGGCCATTTGTCAACCCGAAAGGCATGATGAACCATTTGAAAAGGCCCTCCTTGGATTTGAATGCAGTATTCCACACATCGATGTTGGGTGTGTGTTATCTTCTTTCCACGACTAGCCCCACCAGTGAAGTGGGAAGTTAGAGGGAGCCCAACAACTTCCCCCTTTGTTGCACCGAGTGTAGGAGAGGGCTCACATGGAAGACCTACCTATGGTTTTATGCATGGGTTTTGCACATTCTTTTGGGAATGATGTTTTCCTGCCCATGGTATTTTGTTTATTGGGTCAAGGGAACTATGGTTATGTTCTAATCCAAGGTTAATGGATTGGGTTTCATGAATTCTTCAGAATGTATACATATGTATTTTAACATTGAAAGGAATATAATGAAAAATCAATATGGTAGTCTCGATTTTGGGATCTAGGGAAAAATATCTGTGTATATTTGTTTTATGTTTTATGTTCTTGCCATTGTTTATTTTCTTTTTTTAGAATTTGTATGCAGGTAATTTTTGTATAGGGTTAAAACCTACATTTGGTATTGAAGTTGTTTCAGCTTCAAGGGGACACCTTTTTTACTGAGGGGTTTTTCTTGGGCCTATGGTAGATCTTATTTAGTGGGAGATATGTCGGATTGATTCTTTCGATGAAAGAAGATGACGAACAGTGGAAAGATAGAGATCGAGAAATTTAATGGTCAGAGTTTTGAGTTGTGGAAACTCAAGATGGAGGATCTACTGGTGGATAAAGATGAGTGGATCATGGTAGATCTAGTTACTAAACCAACAACAATGTCAGAGATGAAGACTGGGGAAATTTGGATCAGAAATAAAATAGCACAATATAGTTGTGTATCTTAGATTCAATATTGTTGAATGTTTAAGGGGAAGCTATGATGAAGGATTTGTGGGACAAGCTAGGGACTTTATACCAATCTAAGTCTCTAGTGAACAAATTGTTCCTATGGAAAAAATTGTATAACCTGAGGATGAAGGATGGAGACTTGGTGATAGAGCATATGAATGCCTTTAATACTTTCATAAGTCAATTTTTATCTATTGATATTAAAATTTCAGATGAAGATAAGTGCATCAGTTTGTTGTGTTCTATACCATATTTGTGCGATAGTTTCATTGTTGCAATAGGTAGCAATATAACTACCTTGAAGTTTGATGAAATAGTCTCATCCTTATTGTTGAAGGAGATGAGACGAAAAAATATGGAGGGAAAAAATGGAGATGCCTTTTTTGTACAAGGATGGTCCCAAAAAAGAAGTAAAAATAAGTCCTCGAGTGGGAGTTCTAAATCTAGAGGGAGATCTAAATCTCTAGGAAAACCTGTAAAGGTGTGTTGGAAATGTAGAAAGGAAGGGAACTTCAAAAGGGAATGTAGATCTAAATCTCATAATAAAGGAAATGTATCTAATGATGCACCTTTTGTAGAGGTGAAAACCACCTCATATGAAGGAAAATGTGTACTTGGATTCTTCGTTAAGTACACATGTAGATCATGAGGGATGGTTGGTTGAATCAGGTGCATCCTTCACTTCACTCCCCATAGGGTGTGGTTCTGCAAATATGATAAATATGATGGTGGTGATGTCTTCTTAGGGGATGAAAGGAAGGTTAGAATTGTAGGATGCAGAAAATTCAAGCTTAAGTTGCAAGGTGGAAGGATTAGAACTCTTCTGGGTGTTTTTCATATTCCTGCATTGGCCAAAAATCTGATTTTCGTAAGAAAGATGGATGATGCAAGTGTAAAAACAGCGTTCTAGAAATATACCTACAAGATGGTTCAGGGAGCACTGGTATTGATGTGGGGATTTTAGATGGGAACTTTGTACAAGCTCCTGGGTAGCACTATTATTGATGGGTGCAGCAGTTCCGTGGTTCCTGAAAATGGAGCAAAACATCTAGTGGTCTTTGCAGAAAATACCATGCTATGGCATCAAAGGCTTGGAGATATTGGAGAGAACAACCTTCAAATACTTCATGGTAATGATATGGTACAATGTATGTCTAATTTCTCTCTTGATTTTGATTTTTGTGAACATTGTGTATATGGGAAGCAGAATCATGTGAGTTTCCCCTCTGGTGCTAAGAGGGCGAAATGGATATTAAATCTTGTGCACAATGATGTGTTTGGACCTATGTCATTTCCATCACTGGGTAAGTCTATGTACTATGTATTATTTATATACGAATTCTCAATGAATACATGGATATATTTCCTCAGGAATAAATCTGAAGTCTTTGACATGCTTAAAGAATTTAAGGCTTTGGTGGAAAACTAGACAAAGAAGAAGACAAAGGCGTCAAGGACAGATAATGATGGAGATTTTTGCAAGAAGGAATTTGAAGAGTTTTGTGAGGAGTGTGGCATAACATGGTAAAAGACTACTCAGTACACACCTAACAAAAATAGAGTTGCAGAAAGAATGAAAAATACGTTGTTGGAAAAGGCAAGAAGCATGCTCAGTGGTACCAGGTTAGGATAAGAATTCTAGGCAGAGGCGATGGAGACTTTATGTTACCTGGTTTATAGATAACCTTCATCGACATTGTAGTATAATCCTCCACTTGAGGTATGGACTGGTAAGAAACCCTCTCTTCCACATCTAAGGGTATTTGGCTGTGATGCATGTGCACATGTTCCAAAGGAGAAAAGAACCAAGTTTGATAGTAAATCTGATAAGTGCATCTTTATTGGGTATAAGGATGTTTTAAAGGTTATAATATTTGGAACCTAGAAATAAGGAAGGTTGTGTACAACTGCGATGTAGTGTTTAGAGAGGTGAAAGATGTTATTAAACATGAAGTCTTACCAAAGGAACCCAAGAAGACATATTTTGAGATAAAGGAAGAAGAATCAGACTCTACAACAGAAGAGGAATCAGAAGATGAAGAGACACAAACTCCAGTTCTGAGAAGATCAGTTTGAGAAAGAAGGAAACCAGAAAGGTATAGTCCATCTTCTTTCTATTCAAACTTTTATTTATCTATTACTAATGATGATCCCAGAACTATCAGGGAGGCAGTAGATTCATAGGATTGTAAACTCTGGAAAAAGGCTATGGTTGATGAAATGACATCTTTGGACAAAAATGAGGCTTGGGATCTAGTGGAGTTGTCGGCTGGAAGGAAACCCATTAGAAGAAAATGGGTGTCTAAGAAGAAGATGAATGCATAAGGCAAGGTGGAGAAATACAAATCTCAGTTGATAGAAAAGGGTTATTCCTAGGTGTGGGGAATTGTTTTTGGTGATATTTTTTCTCCTGTTGCCAAGGTAGTTTCTATTAGATTACTTTTATCTGTTGTTGTGGCTTTTGATTTTAAGGTAGAACAAATGGATGTGAAGACAACATTTCTTCATGGGGATCTGGAAGAAGAGATATACATGAAGCATCCTAAAGGTTTTGCAGTGAAGGGGAAGAAATAACTAATATGTAGGTTAAAAAAGTCTTTGTATGGGTTAAAACAATCACTAAGGATGTGGTATCAGAAATTTGATACATTTATATGGGGACTTGGCTTCACCCGAAGCAAAGTAGATCACTATGTGTATTTTAAATTAATTGGTGACCATGTTATTTATCTAGTTTTGTATATGGATGATATGTTGCTGATTGGAAATGACAAAAAAATTATCCTGGATTTGAAGACCCAATTTTCCTCCAAATTTGACATGAAGGGTGTTGGTGTTGCAAACTATATTTTGGGCATGGAAATTAAACGAGATTGGGAAAAGAGAAAGCTCTGGTTAAACCATAGGAAGTATGTCGAGACAATACTCAAGAGTTTTAATATGCAAGATAGTAAACCAGTGAAGGTTCTTATTCCTATAGGTGTAAATTTATCTATTGAATAGTGTCCCAAGACACAAGTAGAGGAAGAGGACATGTCCCATGTTCCACACGCAAGTGCATCCGGTAGCTTGATGTATGAAATGGTCTATACTAGATCAAACATTGCACATGTGTGGGAGTATTGAGAAATTTTATGTAAAAACTTGGGAAGGAGCATTAGATAGAAGTGAAGCAGGTTTTTAGGTATTTGCATGGCACTAGTAATTATGGTTTGTGCTACCAAGGAAGACCAGGATTAGACAAAGTTTTGAATTTTCGTGGCTTGTTTGACGCAAACTGGGCTAGAGATTTGGATCAGAGAAGATCTACAAGTGGGTATGTGTTTAACCTATTTGGAGGTGCAATCAGTTGGATGAGCAAGAGATAGTCTGTAGTGGCACTTCCAACTATAGAGGATGAATACATGGCAATGACTCATGCAAGCAAGGAAGCAATTCGGTTGCAAAGATTGTGTTCAAGTATGGGGTTAGTACATCGAGCTATAAGGATAGACTGTGACAACCAAAGTGAATTTTTCTTGGCAAAGAACCATGATTATCATTCAAAGACAAAGCACATTGATTTTTAGTATCACTTTGTGAGGGATATGGTTGAGGACAAAATGGTGTTGCTAGTAAAGATGGACACTTTGAAGAATGTTGCAGATGCATTAACAAAGTTTGTGAGCACTGAGAAGTTTTCTTGGTGTAGAGAAACAATGGGCATTCTCAGACTAGAACAATGACTAAGCTCTCCTGTGATCCCCTATGTGGAAGTAAAACAACAAGTGGGAGACTCTTGGGTATGTGTTATATTCTTTCCACGACTAGCCTCACATGCAAAGTGGGGGGTGGTAGCCCTCCCATTTGTTGTGCCAGGTGTAGTGGGGGCGATATCCCCCCTTTACGGGTTCTGAGAGAATGCCCAAGGAGAAATTTTTTTTGACCCTATATTGGCTCGGGAGACCTACCTATGGTTTTACGCATGGGTTTTGCTCATGGTTTTGGGCATGATGGTTTTCTACCCATGGTATTTTGCAGATCCGGTCAAGGGAACTACGGTTATGTTCTAATCTAGGGTTAATGGATTGGTGTTTATGAATGCTTCAACATGTATATATATGTATTGCAACATTGAAAAGAATATAATGAAAAACCAATCTAGCAGTCCCGGTTTTGGGATCCAGGGGAAAATCTCTGTGTATATCTATTTTATCTTTTATGCTCTCACCATTGTTTATTTTCTATTTTTTAGAATTCGTAGGAAGGTAATTTTTTTATAGGGTTAAAACCTACAATCGATGGTTTTGATCAGTACTTGCTGATAATCTGACTTTAGGTCAATATTGCTAAAATATTTGGCCCCCTTGAGCTGGTCTAGATGGTCATCAATCCATGGGATTGGATACCTATTACGGACAGTGATCTTGTTCAGCACCCTCTAGTCAATATAGAGTCTCCAACTCCCATCCTTCTTATGTACCAACATGATCGGGCTCCCACATGGTGATGAAATTGGCTTGGTGTGCCCTTTCTGCGATAGATCCTGAATCTGCCTCTTAATTTCATCGTTCTCTAGAATAGAGTTTCGATATATTGGTCCATTGGGTAGTGGCACAAGTCTTGGGTTCAGATCGATAGAATGATTGACCTGAAAGTGTAGAGGTACCCCTGTGGGTGAGGTGAATATGTCCCTGTACTCCTCTACAACCTTGTCCACCTATTGTTGTCGTGTGGAAGAGCCCTACCTGGAGGCAGTGGCTACAATATTATTCTTTCCCTGAGGGAAAATCATAAGGAAATTTTTTTTCCTGCTATGAGGAATGATCTTACTGCATTTCTTCCCAGTGATCAAAGAAATAGAGGTATGCGATACTACCTATGGTATCCTGTACAACTTATTTACCCAAGTAATAATTATAGTGCATGGCCTAGACTCTTACACAACATGTTGCTTCCAAAAGATGGTTGGCCTAATAAAAAATAACAAACTTCAAGAGGAGAAACATCACACAATACCTCATTGGTGAAGGGCTTGATGATATAAAGGCAAAATTGTAGGCTAACACAGAGATCTCACCCTTGGTGAATCCACCCAATGGTGTATGGTTGCGGGTGTGGTGTGGTCAATAGGCCCAACTGGTTCACAATCTATGTTGAAATTAGGTTCTTTTGGCTCCCGATGTCGATAATGAACTGCAGTGAAGAACCCTTCACCCACATATGTGAGTGGAAGATACATTCCCCCTCCTCTAGATCTTCGGGCTCATCCTTTTGGATCTTAGTGGTGGCAACAGTGGCACTCGGCTCTGCATCGATAATCTTCTTCCCTTTGTCATTTCCCTTGTTAGTTTCCAACTCACAGTCATAACATGCACCTAATTTGGAAGCCTTCAACTCGGCCGCCAGTGACGGCTTGGCTCGACACTCGTGTTGTGATTGGGGTTCTTATGGAAGTCACACCATTTCCATGTGCCATTCTTTCTCTTCGTGGTGTTGTTATTTTCTTGTGGCTTTAGAGGATTGTCCTTGGTCACCTAGCCTTGCCTTTGTCCTTTTTTCTATAGTTTGGGTGTGCCTTTCCCTTGCTTTGGATTCGTAGATCCAAAGTCTTGCTTCTTCCGTTGAAATTCTTCTTGATCTTGATAGTGTATCAATAGGCGATGCCATGCTAGGAGATGTCTAGGAACTCGATCTCATCCTAAATGTACTTGTATAGATAGTTGCAGTACTTGAGTACTAAATCCCGCTCAAAATCCTTGATACCCAACTTCATGTGAAGAGTATGGAAAACATTTGTGAACTTTGGCACATCTTGGTCCCTTCCTTGCCGTAGCATGGTCCACTTTATGTATTTATCTTCATAGCTCCTGACATGGTAATATTATTCCTTGATGGTGTCTCAAAAATAATTCCAAGTGGGTATGGATGAAAATAGTGAGAATTCTCCCTTGTCCTTTTGTTCACACTAGGTTTCCCACCAATCTTCAACATGTGGGCTGGCTTTGAGGAGTCCAAAAGCAATATTTTCCTGATTGGAAAAGTGATGAACTAAAAAATATCCTTCCAAACGATTTAACCATCTATCTATGATGTTTGCATCTATATGTCCTTCAAATATGGGAATGTCAAAGTTAACTTGTACCTTAAAAGGGGAGATGCTCCAGAGTGGTTGTTGCATGATGATGCGTCACCTGTGGGTATTCGTCGAAGGATCTTAACAAAGTTATTGATCATCAGGTTCCTTTGTTACTTGAGGGCTTATTTAATTGATATTTTGAAAGGATCTCCTGCCCCCTCGTCTTTATTTTCTTCTGCCATGGGAGGTTGTTAGGCTTTGCAAGGCTAGTGTTGCAAAGGTTCAACTAGCTCGAGCCCTAACTCCTTATACCTTGACCTTGTTGGGGACATGCAAAGAAAACAGAGAAAGAGGAAACTACTATGATACCACTAATCCAGAGATATGCAGGAATGCAAAAAATATATATATACACATAAACAAGAGATGCAGTAGAAATAAAACTTCATTTCATTAATATCAAAGAACTGAAATATGATTACATACATAAATGGAAATAAATTACCTTGAGTGATGGTAGCTTATCTCTAAGAAGATATGTGGTGACTACATGCCTCTAAATTGTGTTACAATGAGGATCAAAGGCCTATTTATTATTGAGAAACAATGCAAAACCCTAAACATCCAAAAACCTACCCCTAGGAGATTAAGTGCCAAAGTTGTGGGCCACATTTGGGTAATTTGGTACATCAACTAACCGGGGTCATAACTTTGGCATGCGATCTCTATTTGGTTATCATAATACCTCGTTTTGAAGATCTCAAAGACGAGGCTAAAAGAAAACTAGTGAACAATTTTAGACTCTTTGGCTCTCTCCGTTTTCACTAAAAATGTCTTTTAGTCCCTCAAAACCACCCTGGAAGTTTAGGACCCAAAAAACTGCCAAAAATAGTAAGTTGTGCTACAATTAAGGAAACTGAAAAGAAACAATTGTGGGGGTCCATGTAAAATAAGCGAGTGGCCACCAATATCCACTGGGATCAACTAAGTGTTGAGAGGGATAAAATATTTGAAATTCAAACCCATTTTAGAGTGAAAAGAAATTTGAAACTTCTTAGAGATTGGTAGATCCAGAGTTAAATGGATCTAGGTTGGTTCTAAAATAAACACACCTAGCAACATAATTTTTTTTGTAAGTCCACAGTTTTCTGTTAAATCATGATATTGATACATCATGAGGAGTTCTTTTAGAACCCAAAAATGGCCTCCCTCCGACCAGATTTATTGGCCTTTAAATACAAACAAAAAATATCAGAAACAATTGAGGGAAAACAAGGTTTTATTCTATCTACTGCCTACCATGCACAAAAAACTATTCAAAAAATATACAAATCTAATTTTCATCTTCACTGCTAAATATGATTAGAGGCATTTTCCTCAGTAGCTTTGTCATTAGCATCTAGACGGTGGAAGGCCTCATGGTTATGGGATTCCATGTGAGCCATGTAGGTCTCAAAATTATCCAATCTTGAAGCTATTTCTAATTGCACCGGATAGTAGTCTTTCAGTCAAAGATGAGTCTCTAGTTGTGTAGGATGTCAGCAAGAAAACCCACTAGGTCAACATGGTCCTCACTCCGTGCTTGTGCTAACCGATCAATTGAACACTGGAGGAGGTGGATTTCACCTCTAAGGATTCAAAAGGTGTATGAATAATGACTCACCTAGAGGAGTCCCTTAGGGGGGCTGCTAACTCCCCATCCTCCTTATGAATCCCTCTACTTTGATTTCCTCCTCCATGCTTGGGACATCCTCTCTAGCGTTACATGATGAAGAAGTCAAAACCGACAGTTGTTTCTTTCAAATTCACAAAATCATCCCTTGCAAAAATGTAGGAGAACCTCCTATCCACCACCTAGAGGCCCCGAGGTCTAATTTTGTGTTCACTACTGAGAGGAGGCCCATGGGGTATGGGAGTAGGAGTCTCATCCTTCGAAACTGAAATGCACTTAGGCTTCTAAGACACTGGTTCTCCAACTACACTACCTAACCTTAAGAATATTTTAACCAAGAGCATCCCCACTAACCAGGGAATTGGGATATCTATCCCCAAATCCTTCTGCAAACAAGGGTACAATTTACTTGGAAGTCTGTAAACAACATGAAAAGAGAATATGCAGTATATAAAAAACCAGAACAAGAAAATAAATGTGTTATAGGTCACTTGTGATAGCCAATGAAATGAGAGGTCACTCTAGAGTGAACTTGACAGTGCAAATGGATCCCACGAAACCTTCCATGGATGAAGACAAGCCTCAAGTTGGAATTCCCTCTTCATCCCTATCCCAACTTTGTGCACACCATGATCCCACAAGATAGGAATATGTGAAATCCTTGGATCTCTCACAATGCTAAATGCAGTTGGGTCTAAGAAACAACACCCCCCACTAAAGGAAAGTTGAGTAGAAACTAAGGATATTGCCTTAGCGTGGACCCTAGTATCTTAAACTTGCAGTTTCATTTTTGTTTTCACCACCTTGGTTACCTCTCTAGTTCCCCTATCAATTATATTAACCTCTTCATCAAGAACATTCTTCAAGCTTATACCCAAGTCCCATTTACTCGTCTTTGTGCTCATCTTGTGTCGTGTGTGTTGGTATTAAAGCCCCTTGTCTTACCCTTAGCCTCGGTACTCACCCCCATCAGGGAACCTATCAAGATAATTAAAAGACAATAGTAACAAAGATAATACTTACAATATTTTTTCCCATGGGGCATAGAGTAGATGGTAATAGGGAGTTTAATTAAGGCACTCTGTGGTGTAAAGGTAACCATTTCAAAACCTCGTGGGAAAAAATATAACCATGTTAAGCGGTGGTGTGGTCTAGGCCGGGTGCAATCCTCTGGTGATTTTTACATGATTTTGATGGATTAGATGTCCTTAGCTCATCACTACTCAAGCCATACGTTAAGTATGTGAGTCATCTCTGGACTCACATTACCTAGCAAACAAAAAAGAAAATCTTACAATAAAATTAATGATTTCTATTATAATTGATACTTCCAAATAACATATAGTTTTTACTCTAAAGTCTTAACCTTTTACAAATCATATTTAATTAAAAAACTAATTTCATTTAAAACATATTAGTTTCACGAGATCTCTATTATGGTTCATGATGTTAGGGTTTCCAACTGCAGCACTGGTGGCTCTCTCCCTGCAAACATTATCAAAATAACTATCCAATAATAGATCTCCAACCCCTCCTTCATTGTTGAACACCCAATGGCTTCCTCCTTGGGGGGATGGGATTCACACCCCTCCTACCGCAATGTTATGGCTGGAGATGCTAGGACCAATCATTGAGGTCCTGCAATCAACCCAAATTCTCCTTAGTCTAGTGTAGAAGCTTAAGGACACCAGCCCAATCCTCCAATTTTAGGAGTGTCATGGAAAAAAAAACACTAGAATAGGTGTCTTTCAAAAGTGGCTCAGAACCCTCACTATGAGGTAAAATATGACTCTATGCTAAGATTTATTGAGTACATGTAGGATCACACACTCATTTGCAAGCTCTTGGGCACTTGGACCACCCAAAAATATTTCACCCTATGGATTAAAAATAAATGGTAGCCTAACAGTCATGTTGAATTGCATTTTGGCGCTGAAGGATTCTTCATAGTGGTCTTCACCAATCTAGAAGACTGAACCAAGTTTTTTGAAGGAGGTTCATAATTCTTCAACAATTCAGGGTTGTTCATTTTCTTTTGGACCCCAAAGTACAATCCTGAAAATGAGAAATTCTTGGCTGCCACCATTTGGATCAAGTTGTATGCTCTACATGTAGAATATTGGAAGAAATAAATCTTGGAAAGCATTAGAAACACCCTAGGATTGTATATTGAAACCTATAAAATCACCAAGAGCAGAAGATATATGGCATATGCACACCCATCTGTATACATGAATGTCTCTGAACCCCTCACTGTATCCATTGTGATATCCCTATAAGATGAGGCCATTTCTAATCCCATAGACTATGAGCATGTCCCATTTTGCTTGTCTTTCTTCTATGAGAATGGACATCTCTTCTGATATTTCCCTCATCTTAACCCCCCATCTCCCCTAGTCTAGTCCCACCTCCCCCTTGTTATAGATCCATTTGGGCACATCAATCCCATAATCCAGATCAGTGTTTTAGGGCTTATCAAACCCTAATTTCAGTTGCTACATGCCCTAAACAAGTCACCCCTTTGAATGCCTCCTTCCCAGATAGTTTCATGAGTTGAAGACATCCAAAAATAGCCTCTAGAGGGACCAACACAGGTAAGCCCTTGTAAGGGTGTGCTGCAGAGCAGTTAAGTCCATGCCATGGTGCTCTGCACATAGAAATTCCCACCTGTAGATCACCTGATAATGCAATATACTAAAGCAAAATACTTGATCTACTTCTACAACCAATTTAGCAGCAACTTAATCGAACATGAGCAACATCAATAAGAACACACATAACTGATAAGAAGAGATCAATCACACATAACACAGAAGAATTTACCCGAGGAAAGCCTCAGCCTAAAACCCCAACTCTGTATTATCATACAAGTGGAAATATAGTCCGGATTACAAAAAGAATCAGCTCACAAGCTATCCTGCTCTTTTTGCAATCCCCCTACTTCTCATAGAGAGTCCAAGGCTTCTCACAAACCTTCTCCTTTGCCCTCCAAGTGTCCTATTTCTTTGTGCAATTTTCCTTGGGGTCCAGTGCAGCCACTGGTGTGAATTGGCCTCTTCACACACTCACTAACCTCTGATCTAACTGCGCAATCTTGAAGGAGAGAAATCCTCATCATGGATGATCTTCCTTTATAGGAAAAATATTCATCCAACTGATAGTACATTGTCCCTTCTCTGATCTCAACTGGGTCTCTGTCTGAATTGACATTGATGAGTTATCCATGAGTGAATACTCAGTTATCTGAAATACACTAGTTACATGCGTTCAGGCATTAACTAATTGAACTCTCATTAATTTAAGAAACTATTAAATTAATCTAACTGGACTTGACTCAGTTAAAATAAGTCAACTGATTACAACTCATCCTCATCTCTTTAAATGAAGGTTAAATTCCTCAATTAATGGAGAAATTGTTGCATGTCCTCACATAGACTTCAAGTTTGATTTTCCTTAACTAATTAACTCAAGATGAATTAATTAATTAATTTCCAAACTTTTGTTGATATCAAATTCAGATTTTACTTCCTATTTTTGGTCCAGGGACTAACTAAAATAGGAATCCATCCTGAAATGCTAAAAATAAAATGTTATTTTTAGCACTTCCATTTTTCATTCCCTATTGCTCAATCTAGCACTGGTACCCAAACTGCTATTTACAGTAGTGCTATTTTTAGCATTTCTTGTTGCCATTTTCAACACTCCTCTCAACAAGAAAGGGTTCCTCTCGAACCTGATCCTGTAGCTTCGGAATGTTCTGCATGCAACACTTCTACCAAGTGTGGTTTCTCCACCAACTCTTGGAACAAAAAGAACTCCCAACTTACCTCTTTGTTGGGCTGGAAACATACTCTAATGCTGAAGCTCTACTTGCTACTGACAAGTGCTCCCTCTCTGACCTCTACGCTACTGCAAGATCTCCATGCATCTTGCACCTTTGTACACCTGTCTGTGCCATCCTATAATGGTGCAACACACTTGTGCCTCTCACATTGCTGCAACCTGCTAGCTCTGCGCTGTCTTGGGATTCCTACACTGTAGCTCTCTCTGCTGCTCCATCCGCATCTGTCTCTACCCAATCAGTCAGTCTTGCTACTCCTCTTTGAGGCTCCCATATCAACGTCTAATCAAAGAGGTTGGGTACCTCAATGATCCTGCCCCTATATCAGCCTCTGTGGGATGATCACTCCACATCGCACCACGTCCTACCTAGAGGTATGGCTACATGTGATCCCTCTGCCCACCTGGCTCAAAGTTTCCCCCTACTGGAGGTCTCTGCATGAGTAGATGTATCTACTCGATCTCCTCTCAACTTCTCTAGTTGTGGCTGCTCCACAACCTCCTAAAGCTACTTTACCAATCGTGGCTCCTCCACAATTGTTTGAGACTTCTTCTGACACTGCATGTTGAGAGGTAATTTTCTCTCCCTCTCAACCACCAAGTATCTAACCCTTTCCTTGCTCCTCAAGGCTTTCCATGCATCTTGTACCTCAAGTGCATACAAGTTCTTGGCTAGCACACCAATATGTTTCCACTTTCCCGTTGTCACGAAATGTTTTGGAAAAAGAGCTGATTTTAAATCAGCGATATCTCCCTCATCCAAACTCCGATTCAGCCAATTTTTTTTTTTTGAATTTGGGTCTTTTTCTGCAAGGAATCCAAATCTTCTATTTGTTTCTAAAATTATTGTACAGAATTTTTCAGATCTGCTCTGTAAACTCTCAGCCCAAAACTCAAAACTTTGAAATCTCCTCTCACTATACTATTCTCTCCTTTGATCACCTTTGCTCTGATACCATGTAGAAATTCCCACTTGTAGATCACCTGATAATGCAATATACTAAAGCAAAATACTTGATCTACTTCTACAACCAATTTAGCAGAAGCTTAATCGAACATGAGAAACATCATTAAGAACACATATCGCTGATAAGAAGAGATCAATCACACATAACAAAGAAGAATTTACCCAGGGGGAAAGCCTTAGCCTAAAACCCCAACTCTATATTATCATACAAGTGGAAATATAGTCCAAATTACAAAAAGAATTAGCTCACAAGTTATCCTGCTCTCTCTGCAATCCCTTTGCTACTCATAGATAGTCAAAGGCTTCTCACAAACCTTCTCCTTCTCCCTCCAAGCCTCCTGTTTCTTTGTGCAATTTTCCTTGGGGTCCAGTGCAACCACTTGTGTGAATTGGCCTCTTCACACACTCACTAACCTCTGATCTAACTGCGCAATCCTGAAGGAGAGAAATCCTCATCATGGATGAGCTTCCTTTATAGGAAAAATATTCATCCAACTAATAGTACATTGTCCCTTCTCTGATCTCAACTGGGTCTCTATATGAACTAACATGCATGAGTTATCCATGAGTGAATACTCAATGATCTGAAATACAGTACTTACATGCATGCAAGCATTAACTAATTGAACTCTCATTAATTTAACAAACCGTTAAATTAATCTAAATGGACTTGAATGAGTTAAACTAAGTCAACTGATTACAACTCAATATTACAACTCATCCTCATCTCTTTAACTGAAGGTTAAATTACTCAATTAATGGAGAAACTGTTACATGTCCTCACATAGACTTCAAGTTTGATTTTCCTTACCTAAGTAACTCAAGATGAATTAATTAATTAATTTTCAAACTTCTGTTGATATCAAATTCGAATTTTACTTCCTATTTTTGGTCCAAGGACTGACTAAAATAGGAATCCAGCCTGAACTGCTAAAAATAGAATGCTATTTTTAGCACTTCCATTTTTCATTCCCTGTTGCTCAATCTAGCACTGGTACCCAAACTGCTATTTATAGTAGTGCTATTTTTAGCACTTCTATTTTTAGCATTTCTTGTTGCCATTTTCAACACTCCTCTCAACAAGAAGGGCTTCCTCTCAAACCAGATCTTGTACCTTCGGAATGTTCTGCATGCAACACTTCTACCAAGTGTGGTTGCTCCAGCAACTCTCGGAACAAAAAAAACTCCCAACTTACCTCTCTGTTGGGCTAGAAACATACTCTAATGTTGAAGCTCTACCTGCTGTTGACAAGTAATCCCTCTCTGACCTCTATGCTACTATAGCATCTCCATGCATCTCGCACCATTGCACACCTCTCTGTGCCATCCTGCACTAGTGCAACACACTTGTGCTTCTCGCATTATTGCAGCCTGCTAGCTTTGTGTTGTCTTGGGATTCCTACACTGTAGCTCTCTTTACTACTTCATCTGTATCTGTCTCTACCCAATCATTCAATCCTACTACTCCTCTTTTGGGCTCCCATAGCAAGTTCTAATCAAAGAGGTTGTGTACCTCAATGATCTTTCCCCTATATCAGCCTCCGCGGGACGATCACTCCACATCACCCCACCTCTTACCTGGAGGTATGGCTACATGTGATCCCTCTGCCCACCTGGCTCAAAGTTTCCCCCTGTTGTAGGTCTCTGCATGAGTATATGTCTCTACTCGATCTCCTCTCATCTTCTCTAGTTGTGGCTGCTCCACAACCTCCTGAAGCTGCTTCACCAATCGTGGTTCCTCCATAATTGTCTGAGACTTCTTCTGGCATTACATGTTGAGAGGTAATTTACTCTCCCTCTCAACCACCAAGTATCTAACCTTTTCCTTGCTCCTCAAGGCTTTGCATGCATCTTGTACCTCGAGTGCATACAGGATCTTGGCTAGCACACCAATCTGTTTCCACTTTCTCGCTGTCACGAAATGTTTTGGAAAAAGAGCTGATTTTAAATCAACGATATCTCCCTCATCCAAACTCCGATTTAGCCGATTTTTTTTTTTGAATTTGTGTCTTTTTCCACAAGGAATCCAAATCTTCTATTTGTTTTTAAAATTTTTGTACAGAAATTTTCAGATCTACTCTGCAAACTCTCGGCCCAAAACTCAAAACTTTGAAATCTCCTCTTAGTATAATGTTCTCTCCTTTGATCACCTTTGCTCTGATACCATGTAGAATGTTTCTACAAATCAGCTAGCTCTGATACCATGTAGAAATTCCCACTTGTATATCACTTGATAATGCAATATACTAAAGCAAAATACTTGATCTACTTCTACAACCAATTTAGTGGAAGCTTAATCGAACATGAGCAACATCAATAAGAACAAATATAACTGATACGAAGAGATCAATCACACATAACACAGAAGAATTTACCTGGGGGAAGCTTGAGCCTAAAACCCCAACTCTGTATTATCATACAAGTGGAAATATAGTCCGGATTACAAAAACAATCAACTCACAAGTTATCCTGCTCTCTCTGCAATCCCTCTGCTGCTCATAGACAGTCAAAGGCTTCTCACAAACCTTCTCCTCTGCCCTCCAAGCCTCCTATTTCTTTGCGCAATTTTCCTTGGGGTCCAGTGCAGCCACTTGTGTGAAGTGGCCTCTTCACACACTCACTAACCTCTGATCTAACTGCACAATCCTGAAGGAGAGAAATACTCATCATGGATGATCTTCCTTTATAAGAAAAATATTCATCCAATTGATAGTCCATTGTCCCTTCTCTGATCTCAACTGGGTCTCTATATGAACTGACATGCATGAGTTATCCATGAGTGAATACTCAATTATCTAAAATACAGTAGTTACATGCATGCAAGCATTAACTAACTGAACTCTCATTAATTTAACAAACTATTAAATTAATCTAAATGGACTTGACTCATTTAAACTATGTCAACTGATTACAACTCAATATTACAACTCATCCTGATCTCTTTAACTGAAGGTTAAATTCCTCAATTAATGGAGAAACTGTTGCATGTCCTCACATAGACTTCAAGTTTGATCTTCCTTGCCTAAGTAACTCAAGATGAATTAATTAATTAATTTCCAAACTGCTGGTGATATCAAATTCGAATTTTACTTCCTATTTTTGGTCCAAGGAATAACTAAAATAGGAATCCATCCTGAATTGCTAAAAATAGAATGTTATTTTTAGCACTTCCATTTTTCATTCCCTATTGCTCAATCCAACACTGGTACCCAAACTTCTATTTATAGCAGTGCTATTTTTAGCATTTCTTGTTTCCATTTTCAACACTACAGAGCACTTAGGCTTCCTTTCACTTGCATTGGGCGAGATTGAGAAAAATTCACATAGGGTTTGGGGAATATTCTTATCTTTTGGAGTCATCTAGAAGGTTCCCTCACTTATCAACTCCTATGAGCTCAAAAATGGATGAGGAATGAGTTAAGGTGCATCCTATCCTCTCATCCTTTCCTCCATGGAACTAATTCTAAGTATGGAATGCCATTCAATACCACCATTTATGACAAAACCTCCTTCATCTTCCTATAAATTGACCACTCATCCAAGTAATCAAGGGATAGACTTGGATGAATTGTAAGGAGATAATGTTAGCTTGAGAATTGAGACTATTGTGAGTATCATTATGCTATCGGAATGTCATGCTTATGATGTGATGTGAATGGAACCAAATCTGGAGGAATGACTTCGAATCAGACATGATGGTTATAATTCCTTCTTCTATTCAATAAAGTATTTGAACCTTTTTCCATATGTTTGTATTGATATATGATGCTTATATGTGTGAATGTATCTGATTCCATTTACTTGTATTCAATAGATCTTTTGCTTTGATCGGTTCTTTGTCTTATGTTTGTGTTTACAGGTACTTCTCAAGCATGTTAAGTACGGGAAGGAGCGACAGGATCGATACAAAGGAGAAAATAGGAAAACAAAACTACAAGTAGGTCTTCTCATCTTCTTTGTCTTATCTATTGCTTATAGGAAAAAGCTAAAGTGCTTTAAACTGTTGTTCTAGATATGGTTACTTATCTAGGGAATTAGTATTTATCTGTAGTACCAAATTATCCAAAGAAAATTGGCGACCACGCTAGGGAACTATCAGCTTTCATAGTATCTTATCCAACTCCTAGGACATTCTTGTAGAGCCTACTTGTTTTCATTGACTTTATTTTAGCTCTTTTGCATTGAATTTTGGTCAAAAAATGAGGTTAGATGACTCTTGAGTGGCCTCTCAGAAATCAGTGTAGGCTTGGTCAGGGGACAATGCTCTGCAGAGCACCCTTGAGTGAGAGACAGTGTTGTGCAACGCAATTAGTCCCTCTTTGACCCGCGCTGATCCACCTTAGGTAAAATTCCCACCTTTGGATTGATTTTTTGCCAAAATTCTTCTGTTTGATTGCTCGTTGATTGATCAATGAATTTCATGTCTCAGAAAACAAGTTTTTTACCTCCTTGTCTAGCCCTACTTTGACTTGATTGATTAATGTTTCTTAAATGTTTTCTTTGTCATTATCAGTCTATAATCAAAGTTAGGATATAGTTGATTAATCTTTGTTCGAAAGAAAGTGTCATAAAGTCTTCTTTTCCTTCGAAACAGAACTGTCGTCAAAGTCTTCATTCTTATTAAAGATTGATTGATTGTATGTGCATATTTCCTTTTGTTCATATTCACATTAAGGAAATCGAAAAGAAATACATGCATGTTGCATTGAAAAATGTTTGTGTGTGATCAAAGGAATAACTAGGGAAATTGCATTAGTTGTGCTCTTTGCTCTTTGCTCTTTGCCAAAGATCTGATTGCTCTATCCCTACTAGCTAAGCTTTTCATTGTTCAATTGAATGAGAATAATGATTATCATATTAGCTTCATTTTAGGAATTGCAAACATACATCACATGGTGAACCTTGAAAGGCAAATTTTAAAGAAGATCAACTTACAATTTATCTGAATTTACCTAATGGAGCATTGTCACCTAACGAAAAACATTTAGAGGTCTAGTCTAGAGACGTGTTCTGGAGTCATAAAACAAAGAAGCTATCGCTAACTTGTCTACAATACATCCCGACTGTGATACCTCATTCCACATACGTGAGTATATCGTAGCTCGTCCATGTAACTTTTGGTATATAGGGCAGTGTTACAGTATGTAAAGTATATGGGAATGCTCTCACTCTGCGGTTTTGCATTAGACAGTGCTTATATGGATTGGGCCTCCACGTACTTTCGGGTATATATCAAAGGAAAACACTAGGTTTCTATCCATCCTTAGGTAATCAAGTCAGCCTCCTTATACACTGTGATACACCCAACAAAACATTCGGGGATATTTCCTGCTCATACTTCTCAGTTCGCCGGGAGTTATTCTGCAGTTCACAGTTGCTTGGTAAGCCTTTTGCCTAGATTATCCCTCTTTTGTTTTGTTATGTTACTTTGATTAAAGGAAAATTAATTGACCATGGATAACATCCTCCACACTCACTCCTTAGTTGATCTTAGGTTGAAACATATGGTGACAAATCAGAGTCCATTGATTAAGGAATTCCTTTTGATGGGAATCCTAGTCCTTCTCCTCCTTTCGAAAATATTGGTGCTCCTTATATTGCTACATCATCCCCATCAGGACTTACCATTGGCTTTCCAGTATGGTTGTTTTCAACCTCCTTGGTTCAAAATTTCATGATTTCTCCACAATCGAGTACTCCTCCAACTCGACAAAATCAACCTCCAATTGATCCTAAAGTTGACCCTTTGCCTTCTTCCTCAGTTGTTTCTTCCTCCCTTTCTTCCTCTTCGCCTGGTTAATGTATTGGTACTCGTAACCAGGTGTCTAAGAAGAAGAAGAAGCAAATTCAACAGTGGGGCAACCAAGAAACCATTGCTTTGAATGCAACATCTGATGAGAAACCATCTGTCAAGCCTCACAAAGTTCGATATCCATGAAAACTTTGTGCCGGAGACCATCTTCTTCGAAATTGTTCTGGTATTCCTCACATCTTAGAAGAATGGTCTTCCCATTCACATCATCTTATGTCATCAACTTCTGGAGATCATGTTGGTGACACACCATAAACTAGTGGTAGTAAAGTTCATGGAAAGAATGGTAAAGTTAAGTATTCATGTAGGTTATGTGAAGGGAATCACCCCATTCACCTTTGTCCCTATCTGGATGAAGCCAAAAAAGTGTTGGATAATTGTCCTACTTCTCCACAACGACTTCCATATGGTTATAGGAGACTCTCCCTTAATCCTTCACTGGTTGATGAATTGACTGACCAAAATCAACTGTCAATCAAACCCACTCTCTCTAAAAGTGAATCATATGAGTCTATACCTGACCCAAATCAACAGGTCAAGGAAATAGATGACCCAATTTCACCTTTAGTTAATTGTACCTTTCCCGTAGACAGTGAGTATGATACCACTCAGGTTCTTTTTGTTTCTTCAAATTCCAATGAGCTTAGGGGAAATCCTCCTGTTCCATCAAGACAGGAGGAAAATTCTCCTGCTCTCATAACTTAAGGGGTTAATTCTCCTATTCTTATGGTACCCACTCCAAGTAGACTGATCACTTCCTTTGATTGGAATCAACTGGTAGGATGTCATCTTCCTTCTTATGTGCCTTTCCAGATCATAGTACAGGTTTGTAATATCATTGTCTTTGGTACTATTATAGATGAATGTGCATCAGTGAGTATCCCTTCCTCAACTGCTTGGCAAGTGCTCGGTTCACTGCCACTTGTGCCTATTACCTAGAATCTCTTGGCTTTTAACATAGGAACCAATCAACCATTAGGGATCCTCCCTCAGTTACCTATTACTTTGGGAGGAAAAATTGTTTATCTCAATGTGATGGTAGTCCCAGGCCCTTTAGATTACAATTTACTTCTTGGGCATGACTATGTTTATGACATGGGAGCTATTATTTCCACACTCTTTCAAGTAATTTATTTCCCGCTTGAAGGCAGAATTGTCATTGTTGACCAGCTTTCATTCCTCGGTCCAAATATGGCTTCCAGTCAACCATATTCCCTAAATGGTCCTTTTGTACCAATGGTATCATCCCCGCCATGGGTTAATTATGTGGAAACTCATTCCATGCCTACATCAATAGATGATCAATTATGTGATATTGTACATTATGTACTGGGGGCATTGGAACTAGATCTCTCAAATGGATTCCTTGTTACAGATCCCTTCCAGAGCATTATTCTCCCTTCTGATGAGAACCTCTTGGAAGTCATGACCTCTTATGAGGCATGAAAAAGGAATATGAGGATAGTCCCTTGTCTTGTGTCAACCTCGTTAAAAAAATGAAACCAAGGATATGAGGATAGTTCCTTGTCTTGTGTCAAAAACTGAAACAAGGATATGAGGATAGTTCTTTTGCTGTGTCAACCTCGTTAAAAAATGAAACAGGACATTAAGCATAGTTCCTTGTCTTGTGTCAAGCTCGTTAAAAAATGAAACAAGGAATACGAGGAGAGTTCCTTGTCTTGTGTCAACCTCGTTAAAAAATGAAACAAGGAATATGAGGAGAGTTCCTGGTCTTGTGTCAACCTCATTAAAAAATGAAACAAGGGAGTATGAGCATAGTTCCTTGTCTTGTGTTAATCTCGTTAAAAAATGAAACAAGGAATCTGAGCAGAGTTCCTTGTCTTGTGTCAAGCTCATTAAAAAATGAAACACAGTCCCCTGGAGTAAAGTTCCAAGTCGAGTCTTTGATTAGATCTCATAAAATCCCATTTGAGTCTTTCACTTAGATCTAGTAAACGAACCTTCATTCCATCCACCTGATAAACACGAGTAGTCTACTTAGGTAAATGTAATGAAACTTGGGGGGCATGCACCTAGTGGTAAAGTTAAGTTTCCATGTAGGTTATGTGAAGGGAATAACCCCATTCACCTTTGCCCGTATCTGGACAAAGCCAAATAGGTGTCGGATAATTGTCCTGCTTCACTGCAACGACTTCCATCTGGTTACAGGAGACCCTCCCTTTCATAATGTTGGGGGTGTAAACTAATCTCAAGCATAGTTCTTCGTTTCAAGCTTGTGTAAAAATGAAACTAAATTCAAGCATATTTCTTCGTTTTAAGCTTGTGTAAACATGAAACTGAATCCAAGGATAGTTTTTTCATTTCAAGCTTGTGTAAACATGAAACTGAATCCAAGCATAGTTCCCTATCGTTCAAGCTTGTGTAAAAATAAACCCATCTCCATTTTAACCCTCGTGATTTCCATTCTATCAGCCTTTTTCGTCAGATGAGCCTTGGTTGTTTTCATCCCATCACCACCATCCTTTTGGCCAATCATATGCTTTCACTTGGTTGTTTTACCCTTTCTGAGGAACAGTTGCAATGAGTCGTCTTATTAGCCAGCCTCTTCACATAAATCAACATGTTTTGAGAAGTTCCAACATCATTGGAACCAGTTGTTATCCTAGACACCACTCATTCCTCAAAGTGGAGTCCTCTTTAAGCTATTTTTAGACTCTCTAAACATGAAAAGATTATCAAGCCCTTGTCCTTTCTAGCTCGTTAATGGATTGGAAACAATGTCTCTCTTGTAGTATTTTACACTTTTTCGGGCTTGAGAGATAAATCTACGAAAAATAACTTGTGGATATTTCTTTTTGTCCCTTTTCAAACTCTCTAAACATGAAAAGGACTAAGCTATCTTTGTCATTAAACTTGTTAAAACATCAAATAGCGACAAACATGTCCATCTAGACAAGACCGAGTTTCACCTTCGCTAGACTTGTTAAAACATCACATAGCGATGATTCACCCAAAGGGTGTAATTATAAAACAAGCATATGTTATCCTCCTCAAGCTTGATAAAAATAAAGAGGTACTAGTTAGCAATGACTGGGGAAAATGGGAAAAGGGGAAAACCACTTTATGGTAGTAGGTCACTGTTGAACATGACACTTTCACTCCATCACCGTGACTATTTGGGTTGGGTTATTAGCTTAAAGGTTATCATACCATCCACCACTTTATTTTGGGTCAATTCTACCAATTCATTTCATTGTTGCTGACATGTTCAAGAGAAGTCATTAAGTCAAAATTCATCCTTTGCAATACCATAAAACTTCATTTTCATGACCGCCATTTGTGAACCTTGTGTCGTGAGTCAAATTCCATCTCCAAAATCACTACACTCATTTTGTGTCATTGATGTGGGATACATCAAGGCCCTCCTATGACGAGTCGCTTCTTGTCGACATCAACACATTATCCAAGAAGTTGACTTAGAAACACCCTTCTAGTACCCTGAGGCTTGCATGCATCAGTGGCAGGTTTCTCGCTTCTAGTGATAGGTTAACATCAATGACCTTCGACCAAAAGACTTTGTATGGTGTTCGAAATCAAATCATCCATTCACACCATGTAGAATGTACTGCAATACCTTGAGAATCATTATCATTATCGGTGATTTCTCTCGCATCTGTTAACAACTTACTTGATTGGTTGGTAATCAAATAGTGTCTTCCCATATTCGACTTCGGATCACATATTTACATGGTTAGACTCATACTTGAGTAAACGATTGAATGAGATAGAAGACCCTGGATCTAGTTTCACCCATCCGGCCTGTGATTTCAAGAGTACTAAATCATATGTATAATGGATTTACATTGAAGTTCATTCTAATCATGGGTTTATATCTGTAGATGACTATTTATGTACATGTAATGAAAGTTTATAAGCTAAGCATGGGTATGCCTTCCCTCAGTGATTCATGTAAAATAAAATATCATGATATATGTATTGTAATTGACGCAGGTCACCTTCCACTTTGATACCTCCTCATCACATCGTAAAGCATTTCATTCGACATTGGCATTTTTTCAACTTCATGCTTTAGGGGGAAAATGTTACAGATCCATTTGGGCACATCAATCCCGTCATCTAGATCAGTATTTTAGGGCTCATCAAACCCTAATTTCAGTTGCTACATGCCCTAAACAAGTCACCCCTTTGAATGCCTCCTTCCCAGACAATTTCATGACTTGAAGACATCAAGCAATAGCCTCTAGAGGGACCAACATAGGTAAGAAATTGTAAGGGTGCGTTGCAGAGTAGTTAAGTCCATGCCAGGGTGCTCTGCAGAGCACTTAGGCTTCCTTTCACTTGCGTTGGGTGAGATTAAGCGAAATTCACATAGTGTTTGGGGAATATTCTTATATTTTGGAGTCATCTAGAAGGTTCCCTCACTTATCAACTCCTATGAGCTCGAAAATGGATGAGGAATGAGTTAAGGTGCATCCTATCCTGTCATCCCTTCCTCCATGGAACTAATTCTAAGTATGGAAGGCCATTCAGTGCCACCATTTATGACAAAACTTCCTTCATCTTCCTATAAATTGACCACTCATCTAAGTGATCAGGGGTTGGAATTTGATGAATTGTAAGGAGATAATATTAGTTTGAGAATTGAGACTATTGTAAGTGTCGTTATGCTATCGAAATGTCATACTTATGATGTGATGCGGATGGAACCAAATCTGGAGGAGTGACTTCAAATTAGACATGATGGTTATAATTGCTTCTTCTATTCAATAAAGTATTTGAACCTTTTTCCATATGTGTGTATTGATATATGATGCTTATATGTGTGAATGTATCTGATTCCGTTTACTTGTATTCAATAGATCTTTTTCTTTGATTAGTTCTTTGTCTTATGTTTGTGTTTACAGGTACTTCTCAAGCGTGTTAAGTACAGGAAGGAGTGACAAGATCGATACAAAGGAGAAAAGAGGAAAGCAGAACTACAAGTAGGTCTTCTCATCTTCTTTGTCTTATCTATTTATTATAGGAAAAGGATAAAGTTATTTAAACTGTTGTTCTAGATATGGCTACTTATCTAGGTAATTAGTATTTATCCGTAGATACCAAATTCTCCAAAACACCCCTAACATCAGATCTAGAAGGTTTTCACCCACAAAACAATTATCATAGAAACATGAGAAATGAAACACCAGAAAAGGGGAGAACCTTTAGTCCAAAAGTATATTTGAAGCCCTTGCCAATATGGAAGTTGGAATTAAGAACAATGGCCCACCTATAGATAATTTGTCTAATCAAGGCACAACGAATTTGGATTCCTCAATAAAAAAAATGAAAAAAACCAGAAGAGCTTAATGACCATACCTCTATCCCTCTGGAGTAGGAAAACACGAAGATCAAGGTCGATGATTCTAAATGGCCATGCTTAGAAGAGGTTATTATACCCCTAGGTCTTTAAAAAATGATGAGACAGAGACTCTGGATGAGGATGAGAAATCCTCTCAACAATATTGAATAAGCTCCGCAATCAAAACCCTCGAGTTGTATCAAAGCCCAAAATGGTCCAACTACAACAATCCTTGCTTAACCTCCACAATAACAAAATGAAAATTAAGAAGCACCCAACTCCCTCAATTAAAGGACTCTTTAAATCAAAATTTCCATGACCCAAAACCACCAAGACTAGATCAGAGGAGAAACGTATAGGAATAAAGATGACACAGGGACTTGTTCAATCAGTGGGAAACTTCATGGCAAATCTGGTAAGGTACATATGCTCCTAGATACTTTCTCTCCATCCCCCCCCCCCCCCCCCTTTCTCAATGAAGATTTTCTCTTGGAACATAAGAGGCCTAAATAGAAAAAGTAAGGATAGGCTCCTTAAGGATCACATAAAAAAGGAAAAGGTCATTATTGTAATCTTGTAGGAAACAAAATGAAACAGTGAAAAAATGGAATTTATTTCTTAGGTCATCTAGAAAGGATCCCAAGTCCAATCCTTAGTTGTCGTAGGTTTTGTTGGTGGCCTATAAATAATATGGAACCCTAATGACATTGATTTTTAAGATTGGCTTATGGTGCCCAGAGTTCTTGTTGAGAGGATGCAATACATTAGCACTAAAGAATCATTCTCATTGATAGTTATTATGATCCATAACTTACATTTGATAAGAAACTCTTCCTAAATAACCTCTCTCTCATTTGCAGGACGAGAAAAAATGAGCCATGTATTATACATGGTGATTTCAATATGATATTCGCTTTGGAGGAGAAGAAAGGGGGGAACCATTGTCTGGATGGACACTCTACTCTTTTCTTGGAAACAATCAAAGAGATGAAATCTCTTATATAGGAAAATGACCTCCTCATCAGCTCAAGGGAGAAAGACAGTTTGGTTAAAGACATGACCTAATTCACATGCCTATTTTCCAAGGTAACACACCCCAGAAATAGGCGATAAGAGTTATAACGCTCTCCATGCACTAGCCAAGTGCGTTAGTCCCTAGTCTAACTCATTGTTTTGCCTAAAAGGCAGTCTTATTTGTGAGATTCCGGAGGTTAAAGGGTGTGTTGACTGACTGACACTCCGCTTTTCACTCAAATATAAGCCCGAAAAGAAGCAAATATCTACCTCCAAACTAACTAAGGACATTTTTATTCCTAATAAAGTCTCATGGAAAGGTAAAGATAAATAAAGTGAGGAAACATCCTAGCTTTTTCCCAAAGGAAACTCATGATTGAATTGGAAAGGATAAGCCTCTCATCATCTATATATTGGAGGCTTGGGCATTGTGAAAGAGGGTGACGGGCTGTCAAATGATTGTCGAAAATTTGTATGAGATATAGTTGTTTTGCTGCCAAGAGGTTAAGAAGAGAGAGAGAGAAAGGAGATGGAGGATTAAGGGAAGCTTGATTCACCAAATGGTTGTAATCATTATTTCCAATCTAATAATATAGACTTGTTGTTGTGTTGTCTACTTGATGGTGCTAATGTCGAGTTTATTTACATGATTCAGTACAATAGTTTATGAGTAGATTAGTTGCATGTTGTTTCATATATTTATGTATCAATATTTTTATTATCAGAGTTCATATGTTATAGTATTACTCTCTATCTTGTTTATATGTAAGTGTTGATCTAGGAGCTAGCAAAGGGGTCTTCCGCTCTGCGACATTGGGTTCTCTAGCAAGACTGCATTAAGATTTGAGGTAATCTCTCCTTTTCTTCTTTGATTATCATGCACTAATATAGATATGTACATGGTTCTTTGTGCCATCTGTAGTTAATCTAAATGGTCTGCCTTGGATCCTAGGAAAATCCTTTAGGGTATTCCAGCCACAAGCACCTCTACATTAATCCCTATAGAAGAATTTGTGACTCCACTGGGGACTATACTTAGTTCTCTATTTTTAACTCCCAAGTTTCCGAATCTTTCTTTCTTTCCAGGCCCTCTTATTCTTCTTAATTCCCATTCTGACCACTTAGGACACTTCACAGCCTTCTTTATTGTGCTCAAACTTTGATCTAACCTTGAAAGACTTAGTTTATGGCCTCTGCTCCTGTAACACACCCTAGTTGTGAAAATCATTGAGTTATAACGCTCCCAAGGCTTAAAGACAACGCATTAGTACTGCCATTAATGCACTATAGCCTCTCTTGAAGTGTGTTAGCCAACCATTGTCTTGATCAGTAGCCTGCTCTGTGAATTCCTGGGTTGGGGAAGCTACTTATAGTCTATTTAAGGGATCTATAGTTGTGCATTGTTCTTGGTTTCCTGTTTCGTGATTATTTTTTTTCTTTTTAGATAAATAACTTAAGTTAATTTTCTTTTTGAAAATAAAAATGAAAAAAATTGTTTATTATTTTCTATTTTAGTTGGTTATATTTTACATCTGTATATTGGGTTAGTTATTAGATAGAATTGCATGTCTACAAGTTGTGCATGTGTTTACTGCATTGGATGCATGGTTCTGAATTGATGTATAAATTATCTTCTCCTTGTAGAAATAATTCATTCATTGAATTAAAATTGAACATCATTTTCTACATGGTTTGTGTCAGAGTCTCACAAAACTCCATACATCAACGACCCTTTCGAAGGCATTAATGAAGTATCTCTCAAATCTATCTCGTAATAAAAGCAATCAACAACTCTTTTTTGAGTATACAGACATATTAGTCTAGGCTAGGATCTTTGGCTAGGCAGTTGTGAGTTAACTACCCAAGATTGAAAACTAAGACTAGTGTCATTAAAGAGGGTAAAATCTGGCTGCACTCATACTATGTGGGACCATTCTAGTCAAAGCGGATTTAAATGAGAGACAACATTGGAATGTGAGAGAAGGTAGTCTGCCTTAAATTGCATCTCCATTGGGTGTTCTATGTATTAGGGATCCCTTCAGGGATATCGAAGCTGAGTTGGGGACTCAGGTATCCTGCCCACATAGTGTACTGTCTACAACCATGTCCCCCCTAGTAGTGTCTAAGGTTTGAGGTAACCATAGTGGTCAGAATTGTTTAGGGATGAACATAAGGTGATTGGGGTGGGATGCCCTGGTACCTAAACAAACGAACCTACTTTGTCTTTGGTTTTTGGGAGGGTGCTCATCTCCACGAGAGTACTTGGCCCCTTAATTTGAGGTTCGGGTGAACCTCAAGAGTAATCCTAACTGTACATTTGGCCAACTCTCTCTTTCATCCATTGTGATACTACGTTCCATATCTAGTAAACAATGGTTATCAGACAGAGTTATATCCCCTAACTTCTTGCTGATTTATTTTAGAGTATTTTTTATCTTTTAGGTGTTGATTTGTTATCACTGAGACTATAATAAATATCACTATAATTTTTATTTTTTTGATAAAATATATCAGTCACCATGGCTACATATGACCCTCATTGTCAATCTCAGTGATAGAAAGGTCTTCCTCCAGTGACTATGGAGGATCAACCGAGCCTTGGTGATCTGGATTATCCATCTTCAGGTAATCAGTCTTTAGTATCTAACACTGAATCACATAATACCTCCCAGGACACAATACTCTCAAGGACATTTTCACTGAAGGAGCTGTACATCCTTATGATCCTCCTCTCACTGATCCTCTACTACCAATATTGATTCAGGTAGCACCTATACCTACCATGTCTTCGACCGTACCTACATCCACCATTCCCTCGATGACTAATGGGTCATGGGATTTTATGGACAACTTTGGTCCACCCTCACTTCCCCAACCAATATTCAGTAATACATAACTGATTAGTTACCCCGCTATCAAAAGTATGCCAAGTCCGAGCAACTTAGTTACACCTACTATGACTGGAACCCAGTACATGTCAGTTTCTGCCCCTTTTGTATCTACTCCTGGACATTCGACTATCACTCCAAATAGGACTGTTAACATGGGTCCCTTCAGTAACCCCTTTGGTGTGAATCCTCTGTTAAGTTCAAACCCCTAGGCTCAAATTCTAGGGGCAAATGTCCCAAACATGCACATAATGGTATGGGGTGTAGAAAATTTGAATAATATGACACTTATTCACAGAGATTATCCCAATTATACACTAATTGCGGAATATATGCATAATACATAACCTCCTCTACATTGATCATCAATTTAGCAGTATTAAGAAACATTCACATGTGCACATTGAAGCATCATTCACACATATCAACACAGTATGTACCCGGGGAAAACATAGAGTTGAAAACCCCCAAATATCTGTATATTATATTGATTGAGAACATGTAACAATACATAGTACAATACTCCTCACAAGTACTCAGTACTATCTCCACCTGTTACACACAAACTAGCTCAGATCTGAATAATCACAGGTTCAAATCTCCTCCACTGCTTGCCTGCCTCCACTACGCAATACCTGTTGAGAATAGAATGAATAATCAGCTCCAAATTCATATTCCCTTTGCCTATACCATGCAATCCTCATTGGTAATACTCAATCCATTGACTGTGCAAATATAATGCACAACTATAGTCACAACTGACAGTTGTCTCGCCCTTTCACTCACCTCTAACACTTGTCTCCACTAAACTGTCCATGCAATGAGTTAACTGATGTATTCTTTAGTTGCTTTATGAGTTAATAATTAGTGAATTAATTAATAATTAATTCACACCACTCATCATTAGTCTATTTGTTAGTTAGACTAAATACAACTAGTTCAACTAAGTCAAACTGAACACAACTCATCAACTCCTCAATCAACTCCACCAAACTCAATCACTTGAGTTCTAACTGAAGTCCTTCATGCAATAGCTCAA